>OVBL01000149.1:0-238999 GCA_900406555.1 Pseudoturritis turrita | reverse complement strand
GAGCTGCTATCATCAATCTCAGCGCCCTACCCTTTCATGCGCTGGTCAATGGACATCGTCGGCCCTCTGCATAGGTCCAAACAAAAGAGGTTCTTGCTGGTTTTGACAGATTACTTATCTTATGCCGACATGGAGTTCCCTACGAAATTGTTACGGATAACGGCTCGCAATTTATCTCTACAAGGTTTGAAGCCTTCTGCGAAAAATGGAAGATACGACTCAGCAAGTCTACGCCACGCTACCCACAAGGGAACGGACAAGCAGAGGCAGTAAACAAGACCATCCTGGATAGATTGAAGAAACGCCTTGATGCAAAGAAGGGACGCTGGGCAGACGAACTCGAAGGAGTATTATGGTCGCACCGAACTACTCCGCGACGTGCTACTGGAGAAACACCCTTTGCTCTTGTCCATGGTACCGAATGTGTCATCCTAGCCGAGGTCCAATTCCCTGGAGTCCGCCGCAGACTCCTTTCTGGACAGGAAGGACTGAATCACCTCATGCTACTCGATGAGTTGGACTTGGTTAATGAACGAAGGGATCAGGCACTGGTTCGGATTCAGAATTATCAACAGGCAGCAACTAAGTATTACAACACCAACGTCAGAAGTCGCAAGTTCAAAGAAGGTGATCTGGTTCTCCGCAAAGTTTTTCAGAACACAGCCGAAACAAACGCTGGCAAACTAGGAGCAAACTGGGAAGGACCCTACAAAATCACCAAGACAGTCAGACCCGGAGTATACGAGCTCTCAAACATGTCTGATATTCCGATACAAAGATCTTGGAACGCAATGCACCTAAAGAGGTATTACCACTAAATCACTTCACATGAACTACGGGACGACTTGATCCCTGAAAAGGGTACGTAGGCAGCTCATCTTCGGATGGGTTCAGTTGTCCCCCTCCTCAAAAAAGGGGGGGAGTGGGTACGTATACATGTATACTCCCACACCTCGCATCATTCTTTAAAGGTAATAACTTTAAACTTTTTCTAGCACAACTCGTCATTTAGTCGACACAAGTTACATCCTTACATCCTTCATGGATATTCTTCACCTCGTCTGTTGCTGGCCACAACATGACGAACGACCACATCCTTTATGGATTTTAACCACTATCTCTATACGGGATAGGGTTCTCAACACCCTCTTACGGGTATAAAAGCGCGCTATACAAATCTTGACCGGGTATATCCTGGTCTAATATCCGAAAGGTATATCCTGGATGATATTCTTACAAGTTTATCTTTGAGAGGGACCCGTAAGTCGAAAACTCGCAAGTCTTAACACTCAAATTAAACTCTAAAACCCAGTAAACACCTCCTGGTACACTGGTCATAAACATCTCTGAAACGTGAATACTAAACCTATCGGTTAGTATGAGATTTTAAAAATATGTTTCATCGTCAAAAGAACGGGAATGTAAGCCGGAACGCCGCAAACCCTAAACTGACAACAAAGCACTCAATACAAAGACAACCATGCTTCTACCAAACAAAATATTTCGTAATATCACATCAAAAAGACGAACGAGAACATAAATAGATATTCCCAGCAAGGGATAAGTGAGTTCATGCCAACGTATGGCAAACGTCACAAGACTTAGCAAAATTACCATATAAAAGAGTTGGATAAAGCCGTCCAGGCGCTTGTCTTAGAAACAAATATACCAAAGCAAAAGAAAGGAGTTTTTAAGTTGGAAGAGAGAAAGATCATCCAAGAGGATCTGGCTCGGAAGGCTTCTCCACAGCAAGATCAGCAATCCCTGGTGTACCGACGTTCGAACCTGCAAAATCTACAACCCCGGCTGTTGCCGCCATATTCTCCGTTGGCTCGGTTCCCAGAAGAGTGCCTGCAGAGTCTGAGGAAACTGGGGAGAGAGTCAGATTTTTCTTCAGCTCGGCCTCTATCTTTTCGAACTCATCAGCCGCCTCGGCTAGATCAGCTCTCCAGCCCGTCAGTTTGGCCACCTCGGAGTCGAGGGCAGGCGCATCCTCCTTCTGCAGAATTTCGAGCAACTCAAGGTTGCTGTCAACCTGGGCCAGATCGAGCTCTTTCTCCTTCGCCTCTCTCAGCTCGCCAACTTTCTTCTCAATCTCAGCAAGCCGTTCTTGAAGTCTCTAAGACATCTCCCTCCTCGCCGCTTTCTGCGCCTTCTTCACATCCGCCTCGTGCAAAGCTTTTACAGCAGTGAGTTGCCTCTTCAAGGATTCAATTTCGGCAGCCTTCTTCTGCTTGGAGCGATCTATTCTCATAGCCAAGTCACCGGCTTTGTTCCACTCCTCCTTAAGGAATGCCTTGTCCTTCTCGAGAGCTTCGATCCGAGCTGTAGCAGCCGCCATCTCGTCCGCGTGTTTGCCTTCCAGCTCGGCAACCCTGCTTCGAAGGAAAGATACATCCTTCTGGGCATCTTCGATTCGGCGTTTATCCTTTCTAATGTCGTGCTCGAACGCAGCGACAATCTTGTTGATAGACGTGACGAACTGATCATAAGAACAAACAGTTAGCTCTCAAGATTTGTTACTGAACCACAATTTATATACGAACTTACCTTGGTGCCCCGGAGCGACATATCAGTATACAGGTCGCCGTGGGTTAGGACATCGACGGGCGGCAGTCTATCACCCGAGCAGCGAACCTGCGAGAAGAGAGTCGCTGAAGCTTCAGCGTCATTACAGATCGGTGCTGATCCTTCTTGACAAAATGACGCTGGTGTTGGCTCGGCGGGAATTGGATCGGCGGGCTTTTGTTTTTTTCTTTTTTGTTTTTCGGGCTCGGCAGCAGCGCGCTTCTTCTTGACGTCTTTGTGCTGGGCAAGCGCCGAGCTAGAAGGTCTGGTGGCGGGGACGATGGCAGAAACTGTTTCCCTATTTTCTGCATCAGCTGCAGGCGGCTCGGGAAGAAGCTGTTGTTCCACCTCGGTGACAGTCTGAGCAACTGGCTCGGCAACTTGATCTGCCGCGACAGTCGCCTCGTCGGCTCGGATGGCCGCCTCTTTTTCCACCCTCTCTTTCAGAGCTTGTTTATCGCGGAACGTCAGTCTCTTTCCCATATTTCTCTTCGGAGGACTTGGTACTGAAGACTCAGACTCTGAGCTGTCGGACACTTCGACACCGGCGAAAATAGCTCGGGCTTTCTCAACTCTCCTTAAGGAAAAGTGTTTCTCCCAATGACACTTCTTAGCAGCAAGCGTTCTCCGAAGCGAAAGCGTGTCCTCTGGGAACCGTGGAAGAATCTGCCGAACTGTAAAAAAAAACAACAGAAAAAGAAGCGGTCAGCTCGCTGCGAAACAAAACCTTAGAAATCTCCTGAAGGGTCTACGGCTCGCCCACCAATATCTCCCCATTCTGACTTGACATAATTGATGCTTTCGGCTTCCACCGTAGCATCGTTAATGGGAACAAAGAAGAAATGATGGCCCCAGTCACCATCCTTGCTTCGGAAGCCTTCGATTATTTTTTGTTGCTTCTTGTTGGAGATATAGTAGGCTCGGGAGTTCTTAATCTTTCGAAACTCGAGGAACTGCCGAAGATGGGAGATGCGAATAGTCGCATCACACTCATAGCTCTGAACCAGAATCCCGACTAAGTGACGCATCCCACGAGGCGTAATCTGGCTCGGCGCTAACCCATGTTTGTATAGAAATCGAAGGATCAAGCTGGGGATCGGAAACCAGAGCAGGCAACCGTAGAAGAAACTCTCATAGAGAGTGAAATACCCAGGTGGTGGAGATTCGGCTCGGTCTGTTGAAGCTGGAACAATCAGATCTACGTCCTCCGAGATATTAAAACGATGCCTTAATGCCTCCAAAGACTCAGCAGTGCATAAGGACGAACCAGGGGGGTCGGGTCGTCTCTTGGGAGCTTTTTTCTTAGGCTTTCGCCTCGCCGATGTGCTAGCCTGGCAGCTCGCAAACAATCTTTCCAAGCGTATTTTCTCCGCCTCGTCAATAACATATTCCGTCGGCTCGGCCTTGAATTCTGCAAGGGCTCTCTGAATCAAAGCTGCCTCGGCATCCGCCTCTGCATCAAATGCTTCGTCTATCAGAGATGGGACGACAATCTGCAGTTGACCCTGCGGAAAACTAGGCTCGGCTGGCTCGGAAGTCTCTGGGGATAAAACCATCTTGCGACCCAGAAGTGAAGCAGAAGTTGCCGAACCAATAGAATCTTCCAGCTCGGCGATATGAGACATTGAGGATTTTGGCTCGGCGATATAAGAACGAGGAATCTGGCTCGGAAACAAACTGAACACTTAGTGAAAATTTGGAAATAATTTTGGCTCGGAGACAGAGAAGATTGAAGATGGCTCAAGCGTCCACCGTGGAAGTTTGAAGATGGCTCGGAAAATGCAAGATCTCGCCGAAAGAATTTGAAGGTGGATCGGAAAACACAAGAAGACGCCGAGCCACGTTTGAGGATGGGTCGGAAAACTCAATAGCGGCGGCGGCGGAACAGAAGGATCAATGAAACCCTAGCCAACTACTTAAACAAAAAAATGAAAAGAGGAGAGAGAAGAGAGCTACCTGATTTTTTGGAAATGAAGAGAAGTGAGTTATGAGAAAGTGAGACGAAGATCTGAATATAAAGAAGCATGGGATTACAGCGCGTGATGCCACGCAGCCTCGGGAACATGCAAAACGCTTACGGTTCCCAATAAAGTTGTAATCATGATAAGAGATACTTCAAGACAACTTTGTTACCGAGCCAAAGGCAAATCACATGTTGGTTTGGTTCGGCAAACATATCAAAGGAGGATGGCTCGGCGAAATAGCAGTCCAAGGAATACAACAAGATAACGAGCCAGAACAGTTCGGTCAAATGAATAACAACTTGGCTCGGCAGCGTGACAAAGGTGTCGGTTCGGCAAAATGGAAACGAATATATCACGGGCCGAAGTAGTTGGGAACGCAATTGAAGACGAATCAGCAGCACGTCGAGGGGTTTGGCTCGGCAATAAGATATTCCGGTGTTGGCTCGGACGTAAAACACCTCAGTAAAACTCAGTTTGGCTCGGCAATCCAAAGAATGTTGATCTCGACTCTTCACCTCGGCACTATTACTAATACTGCCGAGCTGGGGGGCTAACTGTTGGGGTCAGTTTTCACCCCATCGAGATCGACTGCTAAAAACACTAAGTATGGGAAAAAAGCCTAGGCGACGAGCTAAAACATTAGAAGACGAGCCAAACCTGGCTCGGTAGCAAGGAGTGGTGACGAGCCCACTTGGCTCGGTAGCAAGGAGTGGTGACGAGCCCACTTGGCTCGGTAGCAAGGAGTGGTGACGAGCCCACTTAGCTCGGTAGTAAGGAGAAGAGAGGACGAGCCAAACTTGGCTCGGCGACAAGACAGCACGAAGAAGCAGTGACGAGCCAAACTTGGCTCGGCGACAAGACAGCACGAAGAAGCAGTGACGAGCCAAACTTGGCTCGGCGACAAGACAGCACGAAGAAGTGGTGACGAGCCAAACTTGGCTCGGCGACAATGCCGCGTGGAGAAGTGGTGACGAGCCAAACTTGGCTCGGCGACAATGCCGCGTGGAGAAATGGTGACGAGCCAACACTTGGCTCGGTACCAAGGAATGGTGACGAGCCAACATCTTGGCCAGGCAGCAAGAAAAGCAGGCGACGAGCCAACACTTGGCTCGGTAGCAAGGAGGAAAAGCAGGCGACGAGCCAACATCTTGGCTAGGCAGCAAGGAGAAAGGAATGACGAGCCAACATCTTGGCTAGGCAGCAAGGAGAAAGGAATGACGAGCCAACATCTTGGCTAGGCAGCAAGGAGAAAGGAGTGACGAGCCAACATCTTGGCTTGGCGACATGTTGGCAAACCAACGAACGGTGACGAGCCAACATGTTGGCAGACCAACTACCTGGCTCGGAATTGGGAGAAGTAGGCGAAACAAACAACGAGCCAGTTCACCGATGACCCAGCAAAGCAACGAGTCCAATATTCTATTGGGTCGAGGCAACTAGCCATAAGAGATTGGTGGGCCAAGATGACAAGCCTAAGAAAGAAGCCCACATCCGCGCCAGAGAAAGGAAGTTTTCCAAATACCTTTGGGAAACAGGCTCAGCCGACTTATTCGTGTATAAATAAACAATGTACCTCTTTGAAAAGGGGATCCGAAAATTAACCTAGCTAAACACTTATTACTTCACCAACAGCTTTCAAAACAGCTTGAATAAAATCTCCATCTTTGGATCTCTGTTCTTGGTTTCTTTACATAGAAGTTTGTCGAGTCCCTAAATTCTCCTTACAAGTTTTTGATTGTTCGAGTTTCGACTCCCACAGCAGTGTACAGAAAAAGTGGTTCTCCTGCCTCTGGTTTTGTGAGAACTGGGGAGTGGCTAGAGAGTCCTTGAGTTGCTGAAAAGCTTCCTCGCATCTGTCCGTCCACTCGAACTTCTTGTTCCCTCGCAATGTATCGTAGAACGGTTAGCATTTGTCCGTGGATCGCGAGGTGAATCGGTTAAGTGCTGCCACCCTCCCGGTAAGTCGTTGCACCTCCCTTTTCGTCTTTGGTGAAGTCATGTTGATGAGTGCATCGATTTGCTTAGGATTGGCCTCGATGCCGCGGTGAGTTACCAGGTAACCAAGGAATTCTCCAGAGGTGACTGCGAACCTGCACTTGGTCGGGTTTAACTTCATGTTGTGAAAATTTAGCTGCGAGAAACAATCCATGAGATGAGTAACGTGATCTTGTTCTTCCACTGATTTCACCAGCATGTCGTCTATGTAAACCTCCATTGTCTTTCCGAGTTGATCAGCGAACATCTTGTTCACCAGCCGCTGGTACGTTGCTCCGGCGTTTTTCAGGCCGAAAGGCATCACCTTGTAGCAATAAATCCCACGGTCCGTTATGAAGGCGGTCTTCTCGCGGTCGTCGGGGTTCATCAAGATCTGGTTGTAACCTGAGAAGGCATCCATGAAAGATAGGAGTGCGTTCCCTGCCGTTGCTTCGACTAAGCGGTCAATATGTGGAAGGGGGAAGCTGTCTTTTGGGCAGGCTTTGTTCAGGTCGGTGAAATCCACGCACACACGCCATTTGCCGTTCTTCTTTTTGACCACCACTGGGTTAGCTAGCCAGTCCGGGTACTTCACCTCAGTGATCGATCCGACGTGCAGTAGTCTTTCCACCTCGTCATTGACTGCTTTAGCTCTGTCCGGCCCAAGTTTTCTTCTTTTCTGCTTTACTGGTTTGAAAGTTGGATCGACGTTCAATTCGTGGCTTGTTATGCCGATATCGATGCCAGGCATATCCTCTGCTTCCCACGCGAAGGTGTTGATATTTTTCTTCAAAAATGCCACGAGTTCTTCTTTGATCTTTCCATCTAACATTGCTCCAATTTCTACACATCGCTCTAGATGTTTGTCGTCGATGCAGACTGATATGACGGGGTCGCAAGTTGGTTTAGACACTTCTTCTTCGCGATCCACCGCGATCTGTAACTGCTATAACAGTTTTGAAAACTCTTTCACCGGTTCTCTATCGGTCTTCATCTTCTTGCGCTTTGAACTTGCCGTCGGATCTGTCACCGGGTTTCTGAGCTTGTGTGCGGCGAGGAAGCAGACGCGAGACTCTTTTTGATTTCCTCGAATCGTTTTCACGCCGTTTGGTGTAGGGAACTTGATGCAGAGATGGTAGGTTGAAACGGCAGCGTGCATTGAATTTAACCAGGGGTCCCCATGATCACGTTGTAGATGGCCGGGTGGTCAGCTACAGAGAATTCGACAATCTTTGTCACCTCGCCAGCTTGGACAGGTAGTTTGATTGTCCCCGTAGTCATGGTGGTTTCTCCAGAGAATCCTGTTAAGGGTTTGGGAGTGGATAGCACTTCAGACAGGTCCACATTCGTTCTTCTGAGAGTTTTGAGGAAGATTACGTCCACGGTGCTCACAGTGTCCACCAATACGCGTGCTACGTCGCAGTCGTTGATGATCAACTCGATCACGAGAGGGTCATCATGAGGTCTGTCGATTCCGATCGTTTCTCTTTCCTCGAATGATATCACGTCATTTGGAAACTTAGATGGTTTAGACCAGTTGATGCTGACGTCTGCCCTTTGTTGGAATGCTTTGATTGATGAGACGGTATCTGAGCAATAGTGGGATCCTCCCATAATCATGCTAATCCTTCTTCCTATTGATCCAGAGGGCGGTGTTTCGTCATCCCTTCTATCGGGATCCCTTCGATCGCGCTTGGTGCGATCTTCTTTTATCAGGTCGGGTTTGTATGTGTCTACGTCGATCTCGAAATCCTTGAGGCTGACGTTTCCTCCAAGCTCGCCGGCTGCTAATTTTTTAGCAAGCTTCAAACCTAGAATTCGGTAGTTCGCGGTAGAATGTCCGTAGATGTGGTGGTGTTCGCAGTAGGCCGTCTCGTCATAGGAACTATCGCTTTTGGTCCACGTGCTCCATGAGCTTCTTCCACGGCCTCGGTCTCTTCCTCGACCGAAGCCAAGAGCATCGATTTGATAGTTATGAGCTCCTCGAAAGCCTCCCTCGTGCTGGATATATCTGGAGCCTTGGTTGTTCCTCCTAGTGTTGGAAGGGGCTGGAACTTGGGGAGAATGGTTCGTTGTTTTGGCCTTCTCGTACTTCTCGGTTAGGATTTTCATCTCTTCTTCTTCGGTGATGAAGTCTGCGGCTCGATGCATAGCGTCCTGTATCGTTGTGGGGGCGTTTAGAGCAATTTCCTTGCGAAAATCTGAGTTGAACCAGAGTGCTCGTTTCAGGGCCAACAAGGCCGCTTTATCGCTTAAGCCTTCCACTTTGGACATGATGGCTTTGAATCTCCCGATAAAGCTCCGGAGTGTTTCACTCTGCCCTTGAGCAAGGGTCCACAGATCGGCGTCGGATGTCCCAAGATCCATGAATATGGAGTAATGCTTCAAGAACGCCGCGGATAGTTGGTTATAGCTGCCGATGGAGTTCCGTTCGAGCCTGGAAAACCACTGCAGCGCTGGTCCTTTAAGATGCTCCACGAAGAGAAGGCATTGTCCGGCATCTCTTTCGTGTTCTTTGAAGTTAGAGCGTCCCATGGCTATAGCGAAAGCTGTGAGAAGTTCCTTTGGGTCGGTTTTTCCTTCATAGATCTGGATTTTCATCTTTCCGGGGTCCGGGATTCTTGTGCTAGTAATCCGTGCTGTGAACGGGGTGTTTTGCGCTTCTTCCAGTACACGATCTATTTCTGGCACTTTGCTCGTTGCTTTGTGCATCATGGATCAGACAGCTTTTATTTCAGCTGTTGCTCGATCCATATCTGCTCGCATCGTAGCCATCTCTTCTTTCTGGGCTCGAACTCCTGCTCTGCGTTCTTCATTGGTCCTTGCTTGCTCAGCCCAAAGTATGTTCTCCTCCTCCTCGGTCAGCTCTTGATCTCCTTCGGGGATGGCCTCGCGTCTTCCGGTTCGGGTCTGGCTAGTCACTAAGGGTCGCGGGTCGTCACGGCTCTCCGTGTTTTGCTCCATTCGGTTCTCCTCCTCCAGATCGACGATTTGTGCAGGCTCCTCTTCGATTAGTGTAACGCATGCTCCTTGGGCTTCTGAAGCTAGGTTTGCGGAGCTATGATGGAGTGATGGTGATCTTCCCCCAGTCCTCGGTGGGTTGAGGGGAGTTGTGAAGTCCAGGGCCGTCGGGTTGAGATGTCGAAGAGGGCGCCTCATTAGGTCAACTCCAGAGCCTCTACCACGGGCTCGGCTCGCCGTTGTAAGGACTTCGAGCTTATCTGTCATCGCTGTGTTTAGCTTGTCCTGCTCCTCCGCCTTTTTGAGCAGCGTCTCCAGCATTGTCTTAATCTGTGACAGGGCCTCTGGGCTTATCTCCGCGACTGCAGGCGTTGGTGTAGCTGTTGCTCCAGATCCATCGATTCCTGTGTCCTGCGGGTCGTCGGTTCGTCCGTCGTTAGTCATCTTCTTTGAATCTTTCTAGCGCCAAATTGTGGGAGTATAAATCCACGCCAATAGAATTTGTCACGTCTTTTAGAGAGATCCGAAACTTCTGAGTAAAAACCACCCAAAACACAAACAGAGATCCAAAGTTGGTGTTTTTATTAAGCTGCCTAGAAAGCTTTTGTGTGAGAGCAAAAGTACAGAGTTCTACTAGGTCAATCGCGGATCCCCTTTTCAGAGGGTTTACATCAGTATATATATATCTTTCAGTCGGCTAAGTTAATGTCTAAAGAGATAAGAAAGATTTCCTAATTCCTCGGGATTTCCTTCTAGCGAAACCTATCATCATCATGGGCTTCGATTCATGGGCTGTCTTTGTCATCTCTTTTGTGGGCTTGAATTTGTTGGCTCGTTATCTCGGCCCAATCTCTAACCATGGTTCGCGGCTCGGGTGGCACCATGGTTCATGGCTCGGGTGACGCCATGGCTCACGGCTCGGGTGACACCACGGTTCACGGTTCGGGTGATGCCATGGTTTACGGCTCGGGTGACGCCATGGTTCACGGCTCGGGTGATGCCATGGTTCACGGCTCGGGTGACGCCATGGTTCACGGTTCAGGTGACGTACTGTGATTCATGGCTCGGATGACGTACTATGGGTCGTGATCCCCGATCCGCCTGTCGTGCCATGGATCGGGGTACACGTCCCAGCTTTTTCACCGTGGGTCGTGACCCCCGATCCGTCTGTCGTGCCATGGATCAGGGTACACGACCCAGCTCGCCTTGTCACGGTTCGGGGTACCCGGTCCAACTACTTCAATCACGGTTCGGGGTACCTGATCCAACTTGTCTTGTCACGGTTAGGGATCCCGATCCAACTCTCCCTTCACGGTTAGGGATCCCGATCCAACTCCTCTTCACAATTAGGGATCCCGATCCACCTCATTGTCACGGTTCGGGGTACCCGATCCAACTACTTCAATCATGGTTCGGGGTACATGATCCAACTACTTCAATCACGGTTCGGGGTACCTGATCCAACTACTTCAATCATGGTTCGGGGTACCTGATCCAACTTGTCTTGTCACGGTTAGGGATCCCGATCCAACTCTCCCTTCACAGTTAGGGATCCCGATCCACCTCATTGTCACGGTTCGGGATCCCGATCTACCTCATTGTCACGGTTCGGGATCCCGATCCACCTCCTTGTCACGGTTAGGGGTCCCGATCCAACTCCTTTTCACAGTTAGGGATCCCGATCCACCTCATTGTCACGGTTCGGGATCCCGATCCACCTCCTTGTCACGGTTAGGGGTCCCGATCCAACTCCTTTTCACAGTTAGGGATCCCGATCCACCTCATTGTCACAGTTCGGGATCCCGATCCACCTCCTTGTCACGGTTAGGGGTCCCGATCCAACTCTTCAACCACGGTTCGGGGTACCTGATCCAACACCTTCACGGTTAGGGATCCCGATCCAACACCTTCACGGTTAGGGATCCTAACCCAACTCTTACTCCGTGGTTAAGGATCCCGATCCAACTCCTCTGTGGTTAGGGATCCCGATCCAACTCCTCCTTGGTTAGGGATCCCGATCCAACTTCACAGTTAGGGACATCGATCCAATACCTTCACGGTTAGGGACCCTAACCCAACTCTTACTCCGTGGTCAGGGATCCCGATCCAACTCCTCCTTGGTTAGGGATCCCGATCCAACTTTACAGTTAGGGATCTAGTTGCCAATGCTCTTTCATACTTGGTCATTTTCAATCATTGATTCTCAAGGGGTGAAATCTGACCCCAACAGGTGCCGGTAAGGGAGTGGAATCAAAAAAGGGCATTATGAAAATCGGGATATGTGCGACGGTTCTGCTTTGTTAGAACTGATGAAGCGCAACAGAGAGAAAACGCATTTAAAAGAGTTAGCTTGATCAAATCGCCAGAGTCTAATGAATTTTTTGTAAGATGGAAATTACCTGAATCAGACCACAAGCGGGGAAGTCCGTCCGGACCGGAATGACGAACAAAGAAGTAGTGAATCTTGTCATCATCACCACCCTCAATTTGGAGGGGAAGTTCAACTGGAGATCTGCAACCGTCACGAAGAACAAGTTCATATCTATTAGACCAGGGGTCTATACTCCTAACCTCAAAAGCCCCAAAAATCATAGCACTGGAAACAGTGATTCCAGATAAGTCCGACAGTATTTGAGGGCGTTTATCAACCCCCATGAGCGGGGATTAAGCTGGCTGGGTGCAATCCAAAGTTCTTTACAAAACTCCATCATCAAAAAAGACAAGCGATGGCGGAAACCTGCCCGAAAGGAAGACCAATAGACGGTGATATAGCCTACCGGAGGAATCTCGGGCACATCTTGTACCTCTGGATATTTGAACCAATCCGAATTCCTTGGCAGAGCAGGAATCACACTATTGGGTTGGTCCCGCCAGAGGAAGAAGAAGATGAGGAAAAGGCAGACATCGGATTCAAAGAACATTGGTGAGACTGATGGGTAGAAAAGAAGAATAAAAGATACGCTTGCGTTCTGTAGCATTTGGATTATCTTTGTTTTGTTTGTTTGAGACTGATGGAGGAAAGGATAAATTATCTTTGTTTTTACACCCAAATAAAGAAGAGATCTTTTATACTCGTTGAAGGGAAACCGTATCGGTATGGAAGCCCTAATTAGTCATTCTCTGCAGCTATTACTGGACGCCTCTGAGATGATGCTGCGCCATTCCAAGGGCCATGTGTCGATCATCGTATTATTGAACACGAGAAACAAGGTACGTTATTAATTGTTCTACTACAATACGACATACGCCACGTGTCGATCATACATGATAGAACACATTAAGTAAGGAATGGCAGTGATTGCGACTACTCTGTTTATATTCTGCAATAAATTTAATAGTACTCTGCTTAGGCACCTTCTCTCCATATACTCTACGAAATAACGGGTTAAATGATGGGAAGGTGGACCGCTGAAATGATGGGAAGGTGGACCGTTGAAATGACAGCTAAGCAAAAAAAACTGACGTACGTGGTTTTGCTTTATCCCTCTCGTCTATAAAAGAAAGAAGAACCCTCAAAATAACTTGCGGCTTCTCTTCTACTCAATCTTTTTTTTAGTCTGCGCAGTTGATTCCTATTTTTAATAGGCACATTCTCTGCATTTTACTATTTTACAGGCACATATTCAAGACATCATGGCCGCAGATCATTCGAAGAAAAGAAAAGCACCAATGTCAGACCTGGAGTTGAAAGCAGAAGAGAAGCGGAATGATGCAGTTATGGAGGCGTAAAAGGAAGGAAAGGATCACCTGAGGGCAATTCTTCTGCTGGTGCGATCTTAAATGAGAGCGAAGGACGAAGCTCACCGCGTCAAACTCAAGTTGGAAAGAATAGCCGGTAAACGCTCTATGTTGGAGAAGGTGATGCATGAAGAACAAGTGGTCATGGATGCTAGGCGGCAGCAGTTAGCAGAGAAAGAAATGATTGCTGAGGAGGAGCTGAGAGGAATTACAGTTCCTCGTATTGATTGGTTAAAACTTGATCTTTCGTTTATGGAGGACTAAAGTTATGTAGAACTCTTGTTATCCTAATTATTTTACTTTTCTTAAAATTTCAACAACATTTAGTTTATTTGATGTTGTTTATCTTTTCTTGGATTTGTTGTTTGTACTCTTTTCTCCGACTTGTGTTTCTGTGTGTATTCAAAACTTTCAAACCACATCTCCTTTTGGATGCAAACTACGGTTGGTGCAGAGTAACCTACATCTCGTTTTGGATGCAAACTACGGACAGATTTGGGTGCAGAGTACAAATAGACTCAAATATAGAAGCAGAGTACCGAAAAAGTATGCGAAGCAGAGGACCTAGGTTTGGAGCATATTTTAGGCAGATTTTGAACTTATGTTTATATACGCACCATGTATGTTTCTGCAGATTCTGCGTTTACTACTTCTTCTTCTCTGCATTTATAATAAACATCAACTTCTCTGCTGGAAAATGGGATGATTCTTCATATTCCTTTTCTAAATTTATTACAAAAAAAATTCGAGCAAAAACTGGTACATGTTCTTATTCGTCTTGATCATTGTGAAATACCTGGCGGATAATTTCCAGGATAGGGGATATTTTGTCAAATCCAAGCTGTTCCCATTCTGAAGGATGGGCCTCGAGCCATTTTATAATCTTCTCGATTCTCTTCTATTTCTTGTGAAGTTTAGCCTGTTTCTTCAAGATTTTCTCGTGAGTCTTGATTGCTCGCTGGTACTTCTCGTTAAGCTGCATAAAATAAATTATAGATACATAAGGAACAGCAATGGAAAACTCTTGAAAAACATGCAACACCTTTACCTTAGTTATGAACTCCGTGGATTGCTGAAAACATCTCGGGTTATGGTTCATTAGTAAAACTGAAGGAATCTTCAATCCGGATCGTTCAAATACAATTGTTGAACTCGCGGAAGATTTATTATCGTTCATCGGATTGAAGACAGAGGCTACAGATGGCTCCATTAAAAGTCGGCTATATGTGCTCTGCAAATAAAGAAGAAGTGTTGAAGATAACCCACGTCATAAATACAAGAGTGGACCGAGTTACAAAATACAAGAGTGGACCCACTTCATAAATACAAGAGTGGTTGACGAAATCCACTTAAAATTAATTACAAGAGTGATGACGCTAGATATTCCAACTTCAATGAAACTCTGCATCTGCTTTGCTTACACTCATCATAAACATTGGCAGAATAAGTTCTCTTCTACTAAGGAAGGAAAAACAAAAATTCTGCTTGTACGCCGTAGAGTTTATGTTTTTCATCCTTAGTAGAAGAGAACTTATTCTGCCCATGTTTATGCTGAGTGTAAGCAAAGCAGATGCAGAGTATGAGCAGGTGCTGCGTATTCTCGGTTTACAATCTATCAGCGTAGTTTATGATGATGCGTGTAAACGAAGAATAAGCAGAATAACTTCTCTTCTACTAAGGAAGGAAAAACTTAAATTCTGCTTGTACGCCGCAGAGTTTGTGTTTTTCATCCTTAGTAGAAGAGAACTTATTCTGCCCATGTTTATGCTGAGTGTAAGCAAAGCAGATGCAGAGTATGAGCAGGTGCTGCGTATTCTCGGTTTACAATCTATCAGCGTAGTTTATGATGATGCGTGTAAACGAAGAATAAGCAGAATAAGTTCTCTTCTACTAAGGAAGGAAAAACTTAAATTCTGCTTGTACGCCGCAGAGTTTGTGTTTTTCATCCTTAGTAGAAGAGAACTTATTTTGCCCATGTTTATGCTGAGTGTAAGCAGAGCAGATGCAGAGTATGAGCAGGTGCTGCGTATTCTCGGTTTACAATCTATCAGCGTAGTTTATGATGATGCGTGTAAACGATGAATAAGCAGAATAAGTTCTCTTCTACTAAGGAAGGAAAAACTTAAATTCTGCTTGTACGCCGCAGAGTTTGTGTTTTTCATCCTTAGTAGAAGAGAACTTATTCTGCCCATGTTTATGCTGAGTGTAAGCAAAGCAGATGTAGAGTATGAGCAGGTGTTGCGTATTCTCGGTTTACAATCTATCAGCGTAGTTTATGATGATGCGTGTAAACGAAGAATAAGCAGAATAAGTTCTCTTCTACTAAGGAAGGAAAAACTTAAATTCTGCTTGTACGCCGCAGAGTTTGTGTTTTTCATCCTTAGTAGAAGAGAACTTATTTTGCCCATGTTTATGCTGAGTGTAAGCAGAGCAGATGCAGAGTATGAGCAGGTGCTGCGTATTCTCGGTTTACAATCTATCAGCGTAGTTTATGATGATGCGTGTAAACGAAGAATAAGCAAAATAAGTTCTCTTCTACTAAGGAAGGAAAAACTTAAATTCTGCTTGTACGCCGTAGAGTTTGGTTAATGTAATATTTACTAGAACAAATCTCCCTATTTACTATATACATATATTTACTAACCATGCAATTAAATTTGAACGTCTTAGGGATCGTAGATACTTGAAATAATTGACTCATCGTTGATCGGTATACGAAGATGTCTCATCCAATACCTCCGCAGCGAGCTTCGTCCTCCAGGTCATCATTTTGGCATTACACAGTTCTCTTGCTGATAGCGGCAATCCTAACATGTGACACTCAATGTATTTGAGTGCGTATACTCCACAATCACCTACTTGTGGACGTATTTTGGGAACGTCTTTTACAATTGATCGTAGTCTTGAGGAAAGAACATATGAATTGCGGTAGGAACCATTTCAGCAAAAGCCCTCGCCGCTGCCACAATATCTGATTCTGGAGTATTTAAGGAATCATATATGTAGACAACCCGGTCAACCAATGATATGACCGTCCCAACCCAATGATTCGAACTCACGTGTAGAACGAAGTATAACGTATCAACGTCTTTGCCCTATGCCAAATTTGTTGCGGCATAAGTTGGAAGAATACCATGTACATTCTCTTAAGTACCACCAGGCCATCTTTCAAGCTTACGCCAGTCCTTGTACCGATTCTTCCAAAGCATTTGAAATGCTGCATCCAATATAGCAATCCGCGGACTCTTGAAAGAACTAGGATTTCTCTTTAGCCTTAGTCTATACAAGTTCAGTGCTGCGTCAAGGTGCTGATAATAAAAGAAGGACAAATGTTAGGCACCAAAGCAGAGCCTACTAGACACACAACAACAACGGTCTGCCAGATAAACATGAAATAAACATTTTTGCCAGATCCACTGTTGACGAGGAAGAATGTACTTACCATATCGTGTAACCATTCCCTACGCTTCAAAAGTAAGTTGAAGAATTCACGGGCCGTTGTTTTCCCTCCAAATGGATAAATATTTGTTCTGTCAAAGAAAATCAACATTCAAGTTAGACTGCAAGATAAAATAGACGATCTTATATGTTGTGTGTACTTACTCATTGGCTCTGAATACGTTCATCTTGTCCACCAGTGTTTTGTCAACATCTCCAAATACAATTTCGTAAGCAGATTTCTGGGCCACTGGTTTTGCGTTGTTGCTAGGTACAACAGGAAGCGCAGTCGATTTGCTTAACCTTTCACTCCTCCTTGTTGTTAGCTTGTTGGTCTGGCGAAGATTTCTGGAGCTTTCGTATATTTCGATTGGAGATGTAGTTGGGTGGACTGAATCCACTGATGGTTCAATGATATTAACTGGCTGGGAGTTTCCTTTTCCTCTCCCTCTTCCTCTTCCTTTTCCTCTTTCTTCAATGATTTCAGTGTCAATCACTGAGCCTTTACCATCTTCAGCAGTCGAAGCAACTGTCTCCATGCAGACGTTGGTTATCAATGCCGTAATGGGATCCTTAATGCATACATTAGTTTCATCTGCTGCTGCGGCATCCTTAATGCAGACATTGCTTTCATATGCGGGAGTGGCATCCTCTGCCTGAAGGCATGCTTTGGGATCATTATCTCCTTTTTCTTCTTTGGCATCTTCTGCCTTTTCACTCCCATCAATTTTTTCAACATCTCCAACTCTACCATCATCTTGAAGATGTTCTTCTTTGGCATCCTCTGCCTTTTCACTCCCATCACTTTTTTCAACATCTCCAACTCTACCATCATCTTGACGATATTGTTCTTTGGCATCTTCTGCCTTTTCACTCCCATCAATTTATTCAACATCTCCAACTCTACCATCATCTTGAAGATGTTCTTCTTTGGCATCCTCTGCCTTTTCACTCCCATCACTTTTTTCAACATCTCCAACTCTACCATCATCTTGAAGATGTTCTTCTTTGGCATCCCCTGCCTTTTCATTCCCATCAATTTTTTCAACATCTCCAACTCTACCATCACCTTGAAGATGTTCTTCTTTGGCATCCTCTGCCTTTTCACTCCCATCAATTTTTTCAACATCTCCAACTCTACCATCATCTTGAAGATGTTCTTCTTTGGCATTCTCTGCCTTTTCACTCCCATCACTTTTTTCAACATCTCCAACTCTACCATTATCTTGAAGATGTTATTCTTTGGCATCTCCTGCCTTTTCACTCCCATCAATTTTTTCAACATCTCCAACTCTACCATCACCTTGAAGATTTTCTTCTTTGGCATCCTCTGCCTTTTCACTCCCATCACTTTTTTCAGCATATTCATCTCCATCATTACCATTATCTTGAAGATGTTCTTCTTTGGCATCCTCTGCCTTTTCACATTTGTATATTTTTTCCCCATGGAACATCTCTTGAAGATGTTCTTGTTTGGCATCCAAGCTGTTCCCATTCTGAAGGATGGGCCTCGAGCCGTTTTATAATCTTCTCGATTCTCTTCTGCTTCTTGTGAAGTTTAGCCTGTTTCTTCAAGATTTTCCCGTGGGTCTTGATTGCTTGCTGGTACTTCTCGTTAAGCTGTATAAAATAAATTATAGATACATAAGGAACAGCAATTGAAAACTCTTGAAAAACATGCAACACGTTGACCTTAGTTATGAACTCCGTGGATTGCTGAAAACATCTTGGGTTATGGTTCATTAGTAAAACTGAAGGAATCTTCAATCCGGATCGTTCAAATACAGTTGTTGAACTCGCGGAAGATTCATTATCGTTCATCGGATTGAAGACAGACGCTACAGATGGCTCCATTAAAAGTCGGCTATATGTGCTCTGCAAATAAAGAAGAAGTGTTGAAGATAACCCACGTCATAAATACAAGAGTGGACCGAGTTACGAAATACAAGAGTGGATCCACTTCATAAATACAAGAGTGGTTGACGAAATCCACTTAAAATTAATTACAAGTGTGATGATGCTAGATATTCCAACTTCAATGAAACACTGCATCTGCTTTGCTTACACTCAGCATAAACATTGGCAGAATAAGTTCTCATCTACTAAGGAAGGAAAAACATAAATTCTGCTTGTACGCCGCAGAGTTTATGTTTTTCATCCTTAGTAGAAGAGAACTTATTATGCCCATGTTTATGCTGAGTGTAAGCAAAGCAGATGCAGAGTATGAGCAGGTGCTGCGTATTCTCGGTTTACAATCTATCAGCGTAGTTTATGATGATGCGTGTAAACGAAGAATAAGCAGAATAAGTTCTCTTCTACTAAGGAAGGAAAAACTTAAATTCTGCTTGTACGCCGCAGAGTTTATATTTTTCATCCTTAGTAGAAGAGAACTTATTCTGCCCATGTTTATGCTGAGTGTAAGCAAAGCAGATGCAGAGTATGAGCAGGTGCTGCGTATTCTCGGTTTACAATCTATCAGCGTAGTTTATGATGATGCGTGTAAACGAAGAATAAGCAGAATAAGTTCTCTTCTACTAAGGAAGGAAAAACTTAAATTCTGCTTGTACGCCGCAGAGTTTGTGTTTTTCATCCTTAGTAGAAGAGAACTTATTTTGCCCATGTTTATGCTGAGTGTAAGCAGAGCAGATGCAGAGTATGAGCAGGTGCTGCGTATTCTCGGTTTACAATCTATCAGCGTAGTTTATGATGATGCGTGTAAACGATGAATAAGCAGAATAAGTTCTCTTCTACTAAGGAAGGAAAAACTTAAATTCTGCTTGTACGCCGCAGAGTTTGTGTTTTTCATCCTTAGTAGAAGAGAACTTATTCTGCCCATGTTTATGCTGAGTGTAAGCAAAGCAGATGCAGAGTATGAGCAGGTGTTGCGTATTCTCGGTTTACAATCTATCAGCGTAGTTTATGATGATGCGTGTAAACGAAGAATAAGCATA
The DNA here is from genome assembly GCA_900406555.1 of Pseudoturritis turrita. Lineage (NCBI taxonomy): Eukaryota > Viridiplantae > Streptophyta > Magnoliopsida > Brassicales > Brassicaceae > Pseudoturritis > Pseudoturritis turrita. The sequence continues at coordinate 219,405 of OVBL01000149.1, read as the reverse complement.
ATAAGTTCTCTTCTACTAAGGAAGGAAAAACTTAAATTCTGCTTGTACGCCGCAGAGTTTGTGTTTTTCATCCTTAGTAGAAGAGAACTTATTCTGCCCATGTTTATGCTGAGTGTAAGCAAAGCAGATGCAGAGTATGAGCAGGTGCTGCGTATTCTCGGTTTACAATCTATCAGCGTAGTTTATGATGATGCGTGTAAACGAAGAATAAGCAGAATAAGTTCTCTTCTACTAAGGAAGGAAAAACTTAAATTCTGCTTGTACGCCGCAGAGTTTGTGTTTTTCATCCTTAGTAGAAGAGAACTTATTTTGCCCATGTTTATGCTGAGTGTAAGCAGAGCAGATGCAGAGTATGAGCAGGTGCTGCGTATTCTCGGTTTACAATCTATCAGCGTAGTTTATGATGATGCGTGTAAACGATGAATAAGCAGAATAAGTTCTCTTCTACTAAGGAAGGAAAAACTTAAATTCTGCTTGTACGCCGCAGAGTTTGTGTTTTTCATCCTTAGTAGAAGAGAACTTATTCTGCCCATGTTTATGCTGAGTGTAAGCAAAGCAGATGCAGAGTATGAGCAGGTGTTGCGTATTCTCGGTTTACAATCTATCAGCGTAGTTTATGATGATGCGTGTAAACGAAGAATAAGCATAATAAGTTCTCTTCTACTAAGGAAGGAAAAACTTAAATTCTGCTTGTACGCCGCAGAGTTTGTGTTTTTCATCCTTAGTAGAAGAGAACTTATTCTGCCCATGTTTATGCTGAGTGTAAGCAAAGCAGATGCAGAGTATGAGCAGGTGCTGCGTATTCTCGGTTTACAATCTATCAGCGTAGTTTATGATGATGCGTGTAAACGAAGAATAAGCAAAATAATTTCTCTTCTACTAAGGAAGGAAAAACATAAATTTTGCTTGTACGCCGTAGAATTTGGTTAATGTAATATTTACTAGAACAAATCTCCCTATTTACTATATACATATATTTACTAACCATGGAATTAAATTTGAACGTCGTAGGGATCGTAGATACTTGCAATAATTGACTCATCACACATGCGTTGATCGGTATACGAAGATGTCTCATCCAATACCTCCGCAGCGAGCTTCGTCCTCCAGGTCATGATTTTGGCATTACACAGTTCTCTTGCTGATAGCGAAAATCCTAACATGTGACACTCAATGTATTTGAGTGCGTATACTCCACAATCACCTATTTGTGGACGCATTTTGGGAACGTCTTTTACAATTGCGATTGTAAAAGCTGGTTGATCGTAGTCTTGAGGAAAGAACATATGAATTGCGGTGGGAACCATTTCAGCAAAAGCCCTCGCCGCTGCCACAATATCTGATTCTGGAGTATTTAAGGAATCATATATGTAGACAACCCGGTCAACCAATGATATGACCGTCCCAACCCAATGATTCAAGCTCACGTGTAGAATGAAGTATAACGTATCAACATCTTTGCCCCAGGCCAAATTTGTTGCGGCATAAGTTGAAAGAATACCGTGTACATTCTCGTAAGTACCACCAGGCCATCTTTCAAGCTTACGCCAGTTCTTGTACCGATTCTTCCAAAGCATTTGAAATGCTACATCCAATATAGCAATCCGCGGACTCTTGAAAGAACTAGGATTTCTCTTTAGCCTTAGTCTATACAAGTTCAGTGCTGCGTCAAGGTGCTGATAATAAAAGAAGGACAAATGTTAGGCACCAAAGCAGAGCCTACTAGACACACAACAACAACGGTCTGCCAGCTAAACATGAAATAAACACTTTTGCCAGATCCACTGTTGACGAGGAAGAATGTACTTACCATATCGTGTAACCATTCCCTAGGCTTCAAAAGTAAGTTGAAGAATTCACGGGCCGTTTTTTTCCCTCCAAATGGATAAATATTTGTTCTGTCGAAGAAAATCAAAATTCAAGTTAGACTGCAAGATAAAATAGACGATCTTATATGCTGTGTGTACTTACTTATCGGCTCTGAATACGTTCATCTTGTCCACCAGTGTTTTGTCAACATCTCCAAATACAATTTCGTAAGAAGATTTCTGGGCCACTGGTTTTGCGTTGTTGCTAGGTACAACAGGAAGCGCAGTCGATTTGCTTAACCTTTCACTCCTCCTTGTTGTTAGCTTGTTGGTCTGGCGAAGATTTCTGGAGCTTTCGTATATTTCGATTTGAGATGTAGTTGGGTGGACTGAATCCACTGATGGTTCAATGATATTAACTGGCTGGGAGTTTCCTTTTCCTCTCCCTCTTCCTCTTCCTCTTCCACTTTCTTCAATGATTTCAGTGTGAATCACTGAGCCTTTACCATCTTCAGCAGTCGAAGCAACTGTCTCCATGCAGACATTGGTTATCAATGCCGTAATGGGATCCTTAATGCATACATTAGTTTCATCTGCTGCAGCGGCATCCTTAATGCAGACATTGCTTTCATATGCGGGAGTGGCATCCTCTGCCTGAAGGCATGCTTTGGGATCATTATCTCCTTTTTCTTCTTTGGCATCTTCTGCCTTTTCACTCCCATCAATTTTTTCAATATCTCCAACTCTACCATCATCTTGAAGATGTTCTTCTTTGACATCCTCTGCCTTTTCACTCCCATCACTTTTTTCAACATCTCCAACTCTACCATCATCTTGAAGATGTTGTTCTTTGGCATCCTCTGCCTTTTCACTCCCATCACTTTTTTCAACATCTCCAACTCTACCATCATCTTGAAGATGTTCTTCTTTGGCATCCCCTGCCTTTTCACTCCCATCAATTTTTTCAACATCTCCAACTCTACCATCACCTTGAAGATGTTCTTCTTTGGCATCCTCTGCCTTTTCACTCCCATCAATTTTTTCAACATCTCCAACTCTACCATCATCTTGAAGATGTTCTTCTTTGCCATTCTCTGCCTTTTCACTCCCATCACTTTTTTCAACATCTCCAACTCTACCATTATCTTGAAGATGTTATTCTTTGGCATCCCCCCTTTTCACTCCCATCAATTTTTTCAACATCTCCAACTCTACCATCACCTTGAAGATGTTCTTCTTTGGCATCCTCTGCCTTTTCACTCCCATCACTTTTTTCAGCATATCCATCTCCATCATTACCATTATCTTGAAGATGTTCTTTTTTGGCATCCTCTGCATTTTCATATTTGTATATTTTTTCCCCATGGAACATATCTTGAAGATGTTCTTGTTTGGCATCCTCTGCCTCGATGCCATCTGCCTTTTCACTGCAATCTATTTTTGCATCATCTCATACTTGTTCTTGTTTGGCATCCTCTGCCTCGATGCCATTTTCAGTTACTTTTTCTTTGCCATCTCTTACTTTCTCATTTGAAAAGGAGTCAGAGGCAACAACCTTGATTCCTTCTCCTTCGTTGTCTTTGCCATGTCCTTTGTTATCCACCGTCGTCTCTTCTTCGTCATTCTGCAAAATTTCAAAGTAATGACTGTTACATGAACTCAGCTTCAACCTCTTACACCTTAAGGGCATACTCTGCCGTATAGGATATTAAGGGATGCCAATGATGAATAGAATTGAATGCCATTATTAGTCTGCCGTAACAATTACATGTCTCACATAAATGAATGATACAACGTAGGCAAGCAGAGTATGCCATGCCCCTCTATTGTTTTACCACATCTGATAGAGCATGATATTGCATATCATGCCAGTGCTTTTATTTCAACAATTGCTGAGTTGGACATACCATGCGATTGTCAGGTTTTAGTTTGTTGTTAGAGAAGCGAGTATCTTGCTCGAAACAAGTCATCCTCTCCATCAGCTTTCCAACGACCTGTGCCAACTTGTTTAAGGTTTCACCCAAAACAGTATGCTGTTCCATGCTGGTTCGTTGCTGTTCCAAATTTACTCGTTGCTGCTCAAGTCTGCAGTTTTCAATTCTAGCTACAACTGCGTCAAACTTGGTCTGCTGTTTATCCAGGAAAAATTCAATGATGTCGACGAAATCTGTTGAACCAGTAGATGGGATTTTAGCTACAGAGAACTTCGGTTTCATGACATACCGTCCGTCATCTTCTTCTTCTTCATATTCTTCAATTCCCTTCCGCTTCCTCTTCCTCTTTTCTCCATCTCGCTCTTCAATTCCCTTTTCCTCTCTTTCCTTCATTATCTACTTTCCTTTTTTTTCCAGTGCGGTTTTCTGGGACTGGCGGCGTTTTTGAGACCCTCCATTTGATGTCCGACAACGGCTGGCCAGAAAAAATGTATTTGATGAGATTATCAAGCTTGACATCTATTACGTCGTTACCTTTCCAATGTGGATCTCTCACACATAGTAGTTACAATCACCTACAAAACAACATATGGTTACATAAATGTCAGCGAGAAGTCAGCCAGAAGCCAGCGTAACTCTGCTAGAAGTCTAGCGATGGGAATATGTAAACTTCTGGCAGAGTCTTTTTGCAGACGCTGCCACTGTGGCTTACTCTGCCAAAACTCTACATTTTTACTTCAACAAACTATGCCAAAGATATACATACCTCTTCACTTGAGAAGATCTTCTCCATATCGGGTCTACCAACTTTTCCCTTGAATCTTAGCAGATGTGTACCTTCAAAAGCTAAAGGTGTTCCCAAATTTTCTCCCACTTTGGGCACATAAGCATACGCCCAGACCTGTAGAACTTGCACGAACCCCTTCAAAACATAAGAGTCTTGCCATATCTTCTCTTTAGTTACTAACTTAACCTGCTCAACAAGATCTTTGTAAGCAACCCTCCCCCAGGGATACCCTTCGAAAGTTGCCAAATCTATCACCAACCTAGCTAGGTTAAGGGGAATTTCTGTACGCCGATCAACACCCAACAGACCGTTAGACAGAATAGCTAGGTAACTAAGCCTAACTTTATCTTCCCTGGACCAAGATTTTCTTATATCTCCACCATGCTTCATACACAATTTCACAATGTCCTCAATACAAGGGTTAGGACGGCGTATTTTGAGAAGACCCCGAAATAGATTCCAGGTTTGGTGATTAGCTTCAGAAGATACCAACCCATCCAACTACGTAATTTCATTATAGTTAAGACCTGTGATCTCTTCAAACTCGAAGAGCGAGAACCGTGCTGGCTGCCCCGCGATCAAAAACCACAACTCAAATGGGCTTTCACACTCCAATTGTTTGCAAATAAGATGGTGATGCACTAATTTCGCACTCCATCCAAAACCCAACTTCTCAAACTTACAAATAACTCCTAGCTGTGACTTGTGGACATAATCCCACACTTCCTCACCCACTACACCTTCCACCAGTGAAAGATGATTGAACTTCGAACTGTAGTTTATTCTGGTATTTGGATCTGGCTCGTTTCCTTTGGTAAAAATAATCGCAGGAAAATCCATCTCGTAATCATTCATATACATGATATATTCGAAGGAGAAATATCGGAAAAATGAAGAGATCGGAGAATTATCAGAGAAATGAAGAAAATGAATAAAGAGATCGACAAAATTGAAGATATGCTCCTCTGCTCTAGGGTTGCCGAGGGGAAGTAGAAGAAGAGTCAATGTTGTGTTTTCCAAGCTTTATGGGCTTCATGGGCCTGAAACAACTGCTTTGAGGCCCGAATATATATTGTGGAAATATTTTTAAACTAATATTACCTAATTAAGACGGCGCCCCCTTTTGTCGTACAGTTAAGTCAGCGCCACCTTTTTCTTTTAGTTGAAACTCTTCAAAAACGCCGCGCTACATCGGCATACAGTCTGTCATACCCTAAACCACTCAAAACTCTTCAAAAACTTCGATTAACATTTGTTTAGCCGTCATAACTCCAAAGTGATCTTCAATCTAAGTGTTTAAAAGCTTATTTACATTGAAAACACATAATGGAAGAAAAATCGATAACCATGGTAAATACCAAGGAAATGTTTCACATAGTGTCGTGTTGAACAAAGATACACGAAGAAACATATGATAACGATTTTTTTTTGTCTGAGTTGTTCTTTTTAACATAAGTTTTACTTTGAAACCAGTAAGAAATAATGTATAAAGCTAGTGGAAGTATATACAAACATACAACAACAAAAAATCACTATAAATCCTATATCAATCTGCATTCGGTCTGCCGTTGGTGACATTCATTCAGTCTGCGATACCCTAACCCACTCGGTTTTCATTGTGGAGTTTTTCTTTTTAACATAAGTTGTACTTTGACAACAGTTAGAAATTAATGAAATAATGTATAAAGGAAGTGGAAGTATATACAAATATACATCAACAAAAACTCTCTACAAACGAATTCTCCGATTGCGATTTGCATTCGGTCTGCCGTTGGTGATATTCAGTCAGTCTGTGAAACCCTACCCACTCGGTTTTCACCGAGTTTCTAAAGTTTTCTAGTTTCGGCTTATACCGGTTAATGCACTACTGGTGATTGTCTTCTGCCGTTAGTGACCTTAAGGGGTAGCGCTAGTATTTTCAAAATTATTTTAGAACATAACTAAAATTAGGGGTTATTTCACAACCACGAGCACTTCAACAAGAATCAGTCACCATTCTTTTCAAGGCACCTGCGATTTTGAGGAGTGAACACAAGAAGGATTCAAGCACTTGAAGGAGTTGGAGGATATATGGACTACTTGACCTACCCCGCGCCAACCATGCATTTCCTTGCCACGGTGAAGTTCATTGAGGATGAAGCGAATGGACATGGATATGTCTGCTTCATGGTTGGGCCTAACCAATACTCACTCACTTTCGGCCCGTTTCCCTAACAACACGCTCGCATAGCGCTTCATGGATGAGGACGAGACGCCTTTGTGTTGTTTCTTCTACCCCTTCAAGATTACAACTCTGATCACTTCTAATAAAGCTGTTTATGAGTTTATGTTTGTTTATTTTTTTTTGTCGGGAGTTTATGTTTTATTATGAAGAAACATAAGTGCAAAGCTAATTGGAAGGAGTCAATGTTCAGCTCTTTTTGTAATGAATTATCCTAAAGTCTGATACCAGTCTGGCTTTGGTCTACCGTTACGTGGTTTGGTCTGCGAAACCCTAACTGTAAAAAAGCACATCAGTGTATACCAAATTTTTGCATAATACAAGTAGAATATAAACAGTGTTTGCGTATACTCTGCTTCCAACGGCAGAGACTGAGAACACTTTGTTTTTCTTCTGCGAGTAAAAGCAGAGACTGCGCATACTCTTTTCTCTCTCTACTTGTACTCTGCGTAGTCTACATTTACTTGCGTTGCAAATGTCAACATGTAGACAGTGTGCCACCGGTCCGCGTTAACGCTGCTGGTCTTAAGGGGTAGCGCTGATATTTCCAAAAAAATGTACTAGTTCTACAATTTTCCCTACGAGTGTACCCCGTTTGACATTAAAGTCAGAAAATGTACTATTTTGGACTATTTCTTCATAGATTTAACAATCAGATCGTTGCATTATCTTTAAATTGATATATTTTATGGATAAAACATTGGATTTAATTTAACATTCGACAATAATTTTATTTGATTTTTTTAATATTTAACTCTTAAAAAAAATCTTTTGTATATATTTGTGAAATAGTTTTATTATAATATTCATTTAGTATTATTTCAAATTAACTCATTTAGTTCATAATTTAGATGATTTTAATTCGATTTTATAACTATAAACTTATATAATAAATAAATTGAATTAAACTTGCTCATGAGTAATAAACAGAGCTGGATTGAAAGAGTTAGTTCATTAGCTCATTTTGACATCTTTAGGTGAATGGCATATCATTTTTCTCACTTTTTAATGTTTTAAAAATTTGATTCCATTATATTTTGTTATTATTATTATTCAGGATATTCATTAAATTTTTACGTTTTTATGATTTATAAAAAAATGTTATATTATAAATTTGTTATATATAAAAACTACAAAAGAAACATTATTGATCTATTCACCTCAAATGTTTTCAGTTAAGTAATTATTTATCTCTTTATGGGTACTGCACTATTTATCTCACATAACAATCAAGATTAAAATGTCTTTTTCAATTTTATTAATTTTCTTAAAGGAAAAGAGTTTAAGAAAGAGTACTTGGGAAAAGGACGAGCACATGGGCGACCCGAAATGACCCATTTAAGCAAAGCTATGAAAATAAAGAAAAACCATAAAGCTGAAACAAATTTCCATGTAGGTTATGTTCAAACAAATATATTATGGAAATTTTACATTAACTGGCTACAACACTCACCACCCCCTCTCTCTCCTCCAACGAAAAGAGGAGTAATTTGCAAAAACAACGATTAATAAATAAAAGAAGAAATAGTTTAAAATAGTATCTTTTCTGACTTTAATGTCAAACGGGGTACACTTATAGGGAAAATTGTATAACTAGTACACTTTTTTGGAAATACCAGCGCTACCCCTTAAGACCAGCAGAGTTAACGCGGACCGGTGGCACACTGTCAGCATGTTGACATTGGCAACGCAAGTAAATGTAGACTACGCAGAGTACAAGTAGAGATAGAAAAGAGTATGCGCAGTCTCTGCTTTAACTCGCAGAAGAAAAACAAAGCGTTTTCAGTCTCTGCCGTTGGAAGCAGAGTATACGCAAACACTGTTTATATTCTACTTGTATTATGCAAAAATTTGGTATACACTGCTGAGCTTTTTTACAGTTAGGGTTTCGCAGACCAAACCACCTAACGGTAGACCAAAGCCAGACTGGTATCAGACTTTAGGATAATTCATTACAAAAAGAGCTGAACATTGACTCCTTCCAATTAGCTTTGCACTTATGTTTTTTCATAATAAAACATAAACTCCCGACAAAAAAAACAAACAAACATAAACTCATAAACAGTTTTATTAGAAGTGATCATTGTTGTAATCTTGAAGGGGTGGAAGAAACAACACAAAGGCGTCTCGTCCTCATCCATGAAGCGCTATGCGAGCGTGTTGTTAGGGAAACGGGCCGAAAGTGAGTGAGTATTGGTTAGGCCCAACCATGAAGTAGACATATCCATGTCCATTCGCTTCATCCTCAATGAACTTCACCGTGGCAAGGAAATGCATGGTTGGCGCGGGGTAGGTCAAGTAGTCCATATATCCTCCAACTCCTTCAAGTGCTTGAACCCTTCTTGTGTCCACTCCTCAAAATCGCAGGTGCCTTGAAAAGAATGGTGACTGATTCTTGTTGAAGTGCTCGTGGTTGTGAAATAATCCCTAATTTTAGTTATGTTCTAAAATAATTTTGAAAATACTAGCGTTACCCCTTAAGGTCACCAACGGCAGAAGACAATCACCAGTAGTGCATTAACCGGTATTAGCCGAAACCAGAAAACTTGAGAAACTCGGTGAAAACCGAGTGGGTAGGGTTTCACAGACTGACTGAATATCACCAACGGCAGACCGAATGCAGATCGCAATCGGAGAATTCGTTTGTAGAGAGTTTTTGTTGATGTATATTTGTATATACTTCCACTTCCTTTATACATTATTTCATTAATTTCTAACTGTTGTCAAAGTACAACTTATGTTAAAAAGAAAAACTCCAAAGTGAAAACCGAGTGGTTAGGGTATCGCAGACTGAATGAATGTCACCAACGGCAGACCGAATGCAGATTGATATAGGATTTGTAGTGATTTTTTGTTATTGTATGTTTGTATATACTTCCACTACCTTTATACATTATTTCTTACTGGTTTCAAAGTAAAACTTATGTTAAAAAGAACAACCCAGACAAAAAAAATCGTTATCATATGTTTCTTCGTGTATCTTTGTTCAACACGACACTATGTGAAATATTTCCTTGGTATTTACCATGGTTATCGATTTTTCTTCCATTCTGTGTTTTCAATGTAAATAAGCTTTTAAACACTTAGATTGAAGATCACTTTGGAGTTATGACGGCTAAACAAATGTTAATCGAAGTTTTTGAAGAGTTTTGTGTGGTTTAGGGTTTCGCAGACTGTATGCCGATGTAGCGCAGCGTTTTTGAAGAGTTTCAACTAAAAGAAAAAGGCGGCGCTAACTTAATTGTACGACAAAAGGGGGCGCCGTCTTAATTAGGTAATATTAGTTTAAAAATATTTTCACAATATATATTCGGGCCTCAAAGCAGTTGTTTCAGGCCCATGAAGCCCAGAAAGCTTGGAAAACACAACATTGACTCTTCTTCTACTTCCCCTCGGCAACCCTAGAGCAGAGGACCGTATCTTCAATTTTGTCAATCTCTTTATTCATTTTCTTCATTTCTCCGATAATTTTCCGATCTCTTCATTTTTCCGATATTTCTCCTTCGAATATATCATGTATATGAATGATTACGAGATGGATTTTCCTGCCATTATTTTTTCCAAAGGAAACGAGCCAGATCCAAATACCAGAATAAACTACAGTTCGAAGTTCAATCATCTTTCACTGGTGGAAAGTGTAGTGGGTGAGAAAGTGTGGGATTATGTCCGCAAGTCACAGCTAGGAGTTATTTGTAAGTTTGAGAAGTTGGGTTTCGGATGGAGTGCGAAATTAGTGCATCACCATCTTATTTGCAAACAATTGGAGTGTGAAAACCCATTTGAGTTGTGGTTTTTGATCGCGGGGCAGCCAGCACGGTTATCGCTCTTCGAGTTTGAAGAGATCATAGGTCTTAACTGTAATGAAATTACGCAGTTGGATGGGTTGTAATCTTCTGAAGCTAATCACCAAACCTGGAATCGCTTTCGGGGTCTTCTCAAAATACGCCGTCCTAGCCCTTGTATTGAGGACATAGTGAAATTGTGTATGAAGCATGATGGAGATATAAGCAAATCTTGGTCCAGGGAAGATAAAATTAGGCTTATTTACCTAGCTATTCTGTCTAACGGTCTGTTGGCTGTTGATCGGCGTACATAAATTCCCCTTAACTTAGCTAGGTTGGTGATAGATTTGGCAACTTTCAAAGGGTATCCATGGGGGAGGGTTGCTTACAAAGATCTTGTTGAGCAGGTTAAGTTAGTAACTAAAGAGAAGATATGGCAAGACGCTTATGTTTTGAAGGGGTTCGTGCAAGTTCTACAGGTCTGGGCGTATGCTTATGTGCCCAAAGTGGGAGAAAATTTGGGAACACCTATAGCTTTTGAAGGTACACATCTGCTAAGATACAAGGGAAAAGTTGGCAGACCCGATATGGAGAAGATCTTCTCGAGTGAAGAGGTATGCATATCTTTGGCATAGTTTGTAAAAATGTAGAGTTTTGGCAGAGTAAGCCACAGTGGCAGCGTCTGCAAAAAGACTCTGCCACAAGTTTACATATTCCCATCGCTAGACTTCTGGCAGAGTTACGCTGACTTCTGGCTGACATTTATGTAACCATATGTTGTTTTGTAGGTGGTTGTAACTACTATGTGTGAGAGATCCCGGGCAGAAATCTATCCACGTTGGAAAGGTAACGACGTAATAGATGTAAAGCTTGATAATCTCATCAAATACATTCTCTCTGGCCAGCCGTTGTCGGACATCAAATGGAGGGTCTCAAAAGCGCCGCCAGTCCCAGAAAACCGCACTGGAAAAAAAAGGAAAGTTGATAATGAAGGAAAGAGAGGAAAAGGGAAAAAGAGGAAGGGAATTGAAGAGCGAGATGGGGAAAAGAGGAAGAGGAAGCGGACGGTATGTCATGAAACCGAAGTTCTTTGTAGCTAAAATCCCATCTACTGGTTCAACAGATTTCGTCGACATCATTGAATTTTTCCTGGATAAACAGCAGACCAAGTTTGACGCAGTTGTAGCTAGAATTGAAAACGCCAGACTTGAGCAGCAACGAGTAAATTTGGAACAGCAACGAACCAGCATGGAACAACATATTGTTTTGGGTTTAACCTTAAACAAGTTGGCACAGGTCGTTGAAAAGCTGATGGAGAGGATGACTTGTTTCGAGCAAGATAGTCGCTTCTCTAACAACAAACTAAAACCTGACAATCGCATGGTATGTCCAACTCAGCAATTGTTGAAATAAAAGCACTGGCATGATATGCGATATCATTCTCTATCAGATGTGGTAAAACAATAGAGGAGCAAGGCATACTCTGCTTGCCTAGGTTGTATCATTCATTTATGTGAGACATGTAATTGTTACGGCAGACTAATAATGGCATTCAATTCTATTCATCATTGGCATCCCTTAATATCTTATACGGCAGAGTATGCCCTTAAGGTATAAGAGGTTGAAGCTGAGTTCATGTAACAGTCACTACTTTGAAATTTTGCAGAATGATGAAGAAGAGACGACGGTGGATAACAAAGGAGATGGCAAAGACAACGAAGGAGAAGGAATCAAGGTTGTTGCCTCTGGCTCCTTTTCAAATGAGAAAGTAAGAGATGGCAAAGAAAAAGTAACTGATAATGGCATCGAGGCAGAGGATGCCAAACAAGAACAAGTAGGAGATGATGCAAAAATAGATTGCAGTGAAAAGGCAGATGGCATCGAGGCAAAGGATGCCAAACAAGAACATCTTCAAGATATGTTACATGGGGGAAAAATATACAAATGTGAAAAGGCAGAGGATGCCAAAGAAGAACATCTTCAAGATGATGGTAGAGTTGGAGATGTTGAAAAAAGTGATGAGAGTGAAAAGGCAGAGGATGCCAAAGAAGAACATCTTCAAGATGATGGTAGAGTTGGAGATGTTGAAAAAAGTGATGGGAGTGAAAAGGCAGAGGATGCCAAAGAAGAACATCTTCAAGATGATGGTAGAGTTGGAGATGTTGAAAAAATTGATGGGAGTGAAAAGGCAGAGGATGCCAAAGAAGAACATCTTCAAGATGATGGTAGAGTTGGAGATGTTGAAAAAATTGATGGGAGTGAAAAGGCAGAGGATACCAAAGAAGAAAAAGGAGATAATGATCCCAAAGCATGCCTTTAGGCAGAGGATCCCATTACGGCATTGATAACCAACGTCTGCATGGAGACAGTTGCTTCGACTGCTGAAGATGGTAAAGGCTCAGTTATTGACACTGAAATCATTGAAGAAAGAGGAAGAGGAAGAGGAAGAGGAAGAGGAAGAGGGAGAGGAAAAGGAAACTCCCAGCCAGTTAATATCATTGAACCATCAGTGGATTCAGTCCACCCAACTACATCTCAAATCGAAATATACGAAAGCTCCAAAAATCTTCGCCAGACCAACAAGCTAACAACAAGGAGGAGTGAAAGGTTAAGCAAATCGACTGCGCTTCATGTTGTACCTAGCAACAATGCAAAACCAGTGGCCCAGAAATCTGCTTACGAAATTGTATTTGGAGATGTTGACAAAACACTGGTGGACAAGATGAACGTATTCAGAGCCGATGAGTAAGTACACACAGCATATAAGATCGTCTATTTTATCTTGCAGTCTAACTTGAATGTTGATTTTCTTCGACAGAACAAATATTTATCCATTTGGAGGGAAAACAACGGCCCGTAAATTCTTCAACTTACTTTTGAAGCCTAGGGAATGGTTACACGATATGGTAAGTACATTCTTCCTCGTCAACAGTGGATCTGGCAAAAGTGTTTATTTCATGTTTAGCTGGCAGACCGTTGTTGTTGTGTGTCTAGTAGGCTCTGCTTTGGTGCCTAACATTTGTCCTTCTTTTATTATCAGCACCTTGACGCAGCACTGAACTTGTATAGACTAAGGCTAAAGAGATATCCTAGTTCTTTCAAGAGTCCGCGGATTGCTATATTGGATGCAGCATTTCAAATGCTTTGGAAGAATCGGTACAAGGACTGGCATAAGCTTGAAAGATGGCCTGGTGGTACTTACGAGAATGTACATGGTATTCTTCCAGCTTATGCCGCAACAAATTTGGCCTGGGGCAAAGACGTTGATACGTTATACTTCGTTATACACGTGAGCTCGAATCATTGGGTTGGGACGGTCATATCATTGGTTGACCGGGTTGTCTACATATATGATTCCTTAAATACTCCAGAATCAGATATTGTGGCAGCGGCGAGGGCTTTTGCTGAAATGGTTCCTGCTGCAATTCATATGTTCTTTCCTCAAGACTACGATGAAGCAGCTTTTACAATCACAATTGTAAAAGACGTTCCCAAAATGCGTCCACTAGCAGGTGATTGTGGAGTATACGCACTCAAATACATTGAGTGTCACATGTTAGGATTGCTGCTATCAGGAAGAGAACTGTGTAATGCCAAAATGATGACCTGGAGGACGAAGCTCGCTGCGGAGGTGTTGGATGAGACATCTTCGTATACCGATCAACGCATGTGTGCTGAGTCAATTATTGCAAGTATCTACGATCCCTACGACGTTCAAATTTAATTGCATCATTAGTAAATATATGTATATAGTAAATAGGGAGATTTGTTCTAGTAAATATTACATTAACCAAACTCTGCGGCGTACAAGCAGAATTTAAGTTTTTCCCTCCTTAGTAGAAGAGAACTTATTCTGCTTATTCTTCGTTTACACGCATCATCATAAACTACGCTGATAGATTGTAAACCGAGAATACGCAGCACCTGCTCATACTCTGCATCTGCTTTGCTTACACTCAGCATAAACATGGGCAGAATAAGTTCTCTTCTACTAAGGATGAAAAACATAAACTCTACGGCGTACAAGCAGAATTTATGTTTTTCCTTCCTTAGTAGAAGAGAACTTATTCTGCCCATGTTTGTGCTGAGTGTAAGCAAAGCAGATGCAGAGTTTCATTGAAGTTGGAATATCTAGCGTCATCACTCTTGTAATTAATTTTAAATGGATTTCGTCAACCACTCTTCTATTTATGAAGTGGGTCCACTCTTGTATTTCGTAACTCGGTCCACTCTTCTACTAAGGATGAAAAACATGATTTTGTTTAATTTTTAGAGGAATAGATACAATCCTTGGTTTTATGGTTTAGGGTGTTCGGATCTCTGCAACCATTCGAAATCATCTGTTGTCAAAGTTTGAAGACGTGGCTGAAGGGGAATGGTATTTGATTAGGGATTTTGAAGTGACGACGAGGCCGGGTCAGTGAAAACTAACACACCATGAGTTCATCTTCTTCCATGAAGAATCGATCATTAAAAAGGTAGCACGAATCTATGGTAATCATATGGTGTCGTTATCTCCATTTTGCAGAGTTCTAAACGGCTCAATGCATAAGAAGATTAGTGTTGGTAAATATTGATGGAATATTAGTTGTTTGATTTTCCATTTCACGTCAGATTTCTTAATCTATATTCATGTTGCTATATAACACAGTTGATTTGCTTGGTGCTATTGTGAAAGTCAAGAAATTAGAAATTTATCAAGGCTTCACAGATGACGTTTACGTTGTCCCTGGTCACAAAGTACTACACTTCACATTGAGGAATTTCAGGTAAGTTAATTATGTTTATAGTTTAGGATGTCTTTTGAGAACGAAGTACTATAAATTCGTCTTTGTGAGCTGCAGCGGCGAAAATATCAACTGTATTGCGAAGGGAACATTTGCTGATGAATTTGAGTACTTCTAGCGACTTCAGCCAACTGGGAAGGTCATATTCTGCGTGCTACGAAATTGGAATATGGACTATTTTGGAGGTAGTGTTAGTACTTCATTCAACCATAGAGAACTATTGCAACATATATGAGTAGGTGACTCTTTGGCATTGCAGGTGAGATACGTGTCTCGGCTCTCTACCCATTCTTTGAACTCCTCATAAATCCAGCAATTCCTGCCGTTGAAGAAGCAATCCAGCAACTAAGGGTTGTTAAGACCGGTGGTTTCTCAATGGTTGAAGATGCATACATTGATGACCCTATTCGTCGTACCAATACCACCTAGAATAAACCTCGTCAATTGTGTTGTTTACTGTTATTGCACTCGATCTTTTGAGACTCGGAGTAACACTTTTGTATGTCTCGTTATAATAGTTCAGTAATTTATGTATACTTTATTTTGTTTTGTTAGACCTTTGTGGATGAAAACAAGTTGAGAAGATGCAGTTTATACGCAGTGTAAGCGATGTAGATGCAGCTAAATGAAGAGTACGATTGGATTGAAGAACGGTAAATAATCAAAACTGACTTTTTACGGTTCCAAAAAATGTTAAAGAGCCACGTGTCGATAATCGCATGATGCAATATGAGAAACAAGGCATTGTCGTAATTGTTAGAATGCGCAGTGTCATGCATTAACTTACTCTGCATTTAATTGGTAAAAGGGGACTTATTTGCTAGTTTCTACGATTTTTATTATGGGGCCCATATTGATGGACACTCTAGCAGAGGAAGAGCGGACTTCTTTAATTGATACGACAATAACTTTTGATTCGACGTAGTACTACTTTTAAAAATAACTTTTTAGATGCAACTCAATAAACTTATTGAATTGGTCATTGGAGATATTTCGAAAAGTTATAGTATAATATTTCAAACTTCACCACAGCAGAGTACGAGAAACTAATATACTGCGCTTTCTCTGCTCTTTCTCTGCTCTTTCTCTTCTCTTTCTCTATTTATAATCTGCTTATTAAATAATGTTAGTATTTACGTTGCTCTTACTCTGCCTAAGACAGAAGAAGAAGAACAGACCTCTATTTTTATTTTGCGTATTCTTTTATGTTCACTGCAAATGTTATGCAAATATGGTGTAAAGCAGATTACGGCACATTTTAAGCAGATCATAGCTGAATGTACCATAACATTAACAACCGTTTGTTAGAATGCCCAGTGTCATGCATTTACTTACTCTGCATTTAATTGGTAAAACAAACAATAACGTATAATTACCGTTATTCCGAAATAATATTTTAGATAAGTTATAGGAAAATATTTCAAACTTCTCTACTGCAGAGTACGAACAGACGCTGCTAATTCTCTACGCGTAGTACTGCTTTGTCTCTGCATTTATCCTAACCTTATATTAAACTTCCCAAAAACCACTAGTATTTTTATTGTCTCAAAAACATTTACGATTGTGAATATATAGTAAAAATGAAACTTACTTTTCACGGTTCCATTAAAAATGTTAAGAGTCAAAGCAATATCAACTCACATCACATCATGCACTCGTATACGGCCATACTCTGCAGCCATCAATGGCAAGATCGGGTTGCGCCAATTACTTTTGATTTGACGTAGAACTACTTTTATAAATAAGTTTTTAGCAGCAACCCATAAACTTATTGAATTAGTAGAAAAGTTATAGTATAATATTTCAAACTTCACCACAGCAGAGTACGAGCAAACTAATATACTGCGCTTTCGTGCTTTTTTTCTATTTATAATCTGCTGATTAAATAATGTTAATATTTACTTTGCTTTTACTCTGCCTAAGACAGAAGAAGAAGAACAGACCTCTATTTTTATTCTGCGTATTCTTTTATGGGGCCCATTTTGCTGGACGCTCTATCAGCAGAGGAAGAAGAAACTAATAAATGATGGGTCCGACTGGTAGCATGTAGTATCAATGTTGAGAAGATGCAGTTTATGCGCAGTGTTAGCGATGTAGATGCAGCTTAAATGCAGAGTCCGCCCTATCATCTGCTCTAGATGGAGAGTACAAGCAGATACTGCGCCTTCGCTCAAAATAACCAATAACCGAATTGATCCGCGAGTTCAAAATGAAACACTTATAGCAAACCGTCTTCAGAAGATAATAAAGCAAACATAGAAAAGACACTAAGAACACACAGATGCAGCCTAAATGCAGAGTCCGCCCATCATCTGCTCTCAGATGCAGAGTACAAGCAGATACTGCGCATTCGCTCAAAATAACCAATAACCGAATTGATCCGCGAGTTCAAAATGAAACACTTATAGCAAACCAGTCTTCAGAAGATAATAAAGCAAACATAGAAAAGACACTAAAGAACACACAGGTGAGACAACTCCTTTCTTTGCCTCCACCACCTCACTCTGATCCCATGGCATACTTCTCCGTCCAGCTTCGCGCAGTTGACTCGAACCTGGATTTGTTAGTCTTGTAAATATGGGCTACCTCCGGCAGAAAAGGATCATCATGGATTGGGTCAGTCATCAGCGCGCAAATTGACATCAAAACCTAATTCCATAACAAAAATCCATCCCATTAACACACATGTTTGGCTGAAGTATTTTTTTCGACAAAATTTTGTTAAATCTGAAGAAAATTCCAAACCTGGGACATGGTTAAAGCAGGATACCATTTTTCCCTCAAGATATCATAGTCAATCGCTCCTTTTGCGTTGATGTTTGGGTGGTAAATCTTTGTTTTGAAAGCCACCTGCATGCAAAGACAAAGAGAATATCAATTAAAAGCAAGATGAAAAGCAAGATGATCAAGAGTGAAGTTTCATCCTGCAACAAATAACAATTAACTGAAAAAGCAAAAAGCAAACCATTGGCACCTTTATCGGATAATCCGGAGGAAAATGGATGGTAAGCAAGAAAATCCCTCCGGCATAGGGACTGTCGAAGGGTCCATTGATAGCTGCTTCCCATTCGTAAACACAATCACCAACGGGACCTAAAACATATAAGACTCAACTCAGACATTTAATCTAAATAATACTACATCCGTAAAGTTCCTATTATCATCGGTAAATAATACTACCTCAAACTGCATAAAAGACTTGGGAGTTCTAGATTTTATACCTGCCCTGATGAACTGTGTAGGAACATCCTTCTGGATCCGATTAAGTTCCATTTTAATTCTCCTTACACTATAACCCATGGTCACAAACTTGATAAGAGAGACGAAGATGATGAATGTTGCGTCTTTGGTAAACACGACTTTCTCCTATATGAACACGAAGCGTTACCCTAGGGTTTTGGCAGACTAGGGAATGTGTTTTCAACTACTGCAATAAACACATGTTCATTGATGTATACTTTTTAAATGAGTTGTCATTCATCTCCTCATGTGTAAAAAAATGACTTGTCCTTTATTCTTATGGGTGTTCGCGCCATTTATTGCGCGGCAAATTTACGTGCTTTCTCTGCCATTTCTTATTAAATTGAGTTGTCTTTTCCAAGGCAGAGTATCTTATGTTATGATAGTTGACCGGTTGCACAGTAATCATCCCTGTAAATTGAGTTTTATTTTCCAAGACAATTTAAAGGAAGATCGACCCCTTTCATATCTTTTCTTATCTATAAAAATAGTAGATTGTTTACGAACAGAGTGCCTGTTAATTATTTTCAAAATCCAAATACCGCATCACATCGTAGGTTAACATGCAAATACCAGAGCTCCCTTTGGATGTTATCTCTATCATTGCACGTAAAATTGGCCGCCTCACCTTGTGGAGAGTCAGACACATCCTCCGAATAGGGCGGATCGGTAGAGATGTAGTGTACAGTGATGAAGTCCTCAAGGAACTTAATATCCACGATCTATGTGAAGACACAGATAAAATTCTCCTAGACGGGGCGAATCGTAGCTTTTTTGTAAGATGCTTAAATGCCGGAAACCCAACTGCTATTTATTATGAGGCTGCAAGACTCGTGACCGCAGAACAAGACATCAGCGCAGCCATGGAGCTTTTGGACCGGCTTGTCCCTTTCAGTGCTAACGCAACTTATCTCTGTGGAATGCTGTGTATATGTGCTGGACGTACGAAAAAGGCTGCACAACTTCTCAAATTATGTGTCGACGTACACGCTGAAGGTGATTTTGATAAACTCACCAGGCTTGGGGAGGAGGTTCTGGATGCGGTTGTAGCTTTCTATCCACCCATGAACCATTCTTTTGCATCAACCTGGCAATACCCTGACTGTCCAGATTTGCCTTTTCCAAATTGTGCCACTGAGCACGAATATCAACCTGGATGTGAAAACTGCTACCTGTATTGGTTCGCAAGACAGTTTTGCCGCATTATATAGGAGATTTGAACTATTTCTTCTAATTTTATTTGTTTCTGTATTTATAAATCCTTGAAAAGTTATGATTCCGTAATTCAAGATGTGGATTTTAATTGAATAATATGTTTTACCCTCGGATTTGTTGAGCATATATATTTTTTGAATGAAACTAAAAGTAAAATCTATAGTAGAGCACAGGAAGATTAATAGCAGAATACTGAATGATTCATGCAGATATCAGACGCAGACTTCGCGATACCAGATGCAGACTCTGCGATACCAGATGCAGATGCAGACTCTGCGATACCAGATGAAGATGCAGACTCTGCGATACCAGATGCACACTCTGCGATACCGACTATTTTATGATACCCACATCAAACTAAAAGACTAACATAAAACAACGGAGCACCATAAATAAGGACAAATAAATAAAGTTATAAACCAAGATTTGTTTCCTTGTTTAAACAAACTTGAAGCCAGAGTGAAGCCAGATTAAAGCCAGAGTAAAGCCAGAGTGAAGCCAGAGTCAAGCCAGAGTCAAGAAAATGGGCATGTTTTTCGATTGTGTCCTGCATTATGGCATTTTGAGCACCTGTGATGAATTTTTGGGCTACTCTGGAAAAGACTCTTTTTCATCTGTGGGGGGTGGAGTACTCTACCAAAGTTTAGCTTTCTTATTTTGTGTTTGAGTAGTCGGAGAATTACGAGATCGTTTCCTTCTCACCTTTGGGGATGGAGTAGTGGGTGAAATATTATCGCTGAATGGAGTACTCTGCATCGTTTTCTTCGTAACGGATGGAGTCCTCTGCTTCATTTGATTCGTTGTGGATTGAGTCCTCTGCTTCGTTTTTTGCTTTGTGGATGGAGTACTCTGCGAAGGTTCTGTTTTTTTCTTTTTCCATTGATTACGCTTGAACCGCTTAGCCTTTTCAATAGCAGAAAGGTATCTCTTTGTGACAGACATTGTTCACTAATTACGTGTGGTGGTAGAATCAAATCTTCGTGTACAGGTTTTATAGGTTCTGAGTACGTTGAATACAAGTAGCCCTTTGTGAAATGATCATTCACCAGGGTAGCTTCATCAGTTTTCCGACTTAATGCTGCTTTAATCCCGTGCTCGCAGGGAATCTTCTCGACATCATATTGTTTACAAGTACAAAGTCTCTGCAATCATAAATTTCATAAATTTTAAAAAGGAATCGAACTCAGAGCAGATAAACAAGGCAAACGTTTCCTGAGACTGGCAGACTTGCTCAGGATACGTTTCCTGAAACTGGCAGTGATAAATAGCAAAAAAAAACTTACATACCTTCTGTAGATCAACCACACAATCATAATCTCCACCTGTAACATGGCTACAATTTGAATCAGTATGTTGAACATTTAAAATTTCCAAGCTACCGTGTCTTTCATGCAGTAACTTTTCAACGTTTGGGGGAAAATTTGTTTTTAATGAGGCAGCTTTGTCTCGCCTTTCCACAAACCACCTTGACAACAACTTTCTAATAGCCTCCACGAAATGTTTAACAGGAAATGATCTGTCTTCCTTAAGCGCGGCATTAATGGATTCTGCAATGTTGCTCGTCATTATACCAAATCTATCTTCTGGAAAATGTGCACAAGCCCATAATCGAAATTCCGCCTCTTCCAAGTAAATTGCTAATTCACTATTCTGACGACGAATCACACCAAACAATTTTTCAAAATCTACCAGTCGATATGCATAAGCAGCACGACACACCAAACTGAGCATTGCGTTCTTTTTGAACTTTAAGATGAGGTTATTTTTGAGGTGATAGTAACATACTCCCCTATCAGCTACGGGGAAAACCTTCTCAATGGCCTTTGCGATTGATGGATGACGGTCAGAAATAATGGCCAAATTTTTATCATCAAGTATCACACCACGCAAATGTTTAAAAAACCATTCCCATGAAGCATCATTCTCTGAGTCTACAATCCCAAAAGCTATAGGAAATATACTCGAATCTGCATCTTGACCTGCAGCTACCAGCATAACACCTCTGTACTTTCCAGTTAGATGTGCTCCATCTACCACAACAACCCTCCTCAAGAACTCAAATCCTTTGATGGAAGCACCAAAAGCAATGAACAAATACTTAAACCTTTGTTGAGCATCACGTTCAAGCTTTGTAATCGTACCTGGATTGGCCTGCTCTATTTTGTATAAATAGGAAGGTAAGTCCTGGTAACCCCTCTCAAAAGTGCCTCTAACCAGCTCTCGTGCATATGCCAACGCTTTATGCGCCTTCGTATAGTCTATGTCAAGACAATGTAGTGACTTAATACAGTTCATTACATGCTTAGGCGTGATTCCTTTAAGATCATTACCACCACTAAACCTATCAACATACATCTTTCCAATCAATTTTGCATTAGCCTGTCGTTGACGAGAATACCTACAGACAGCAGAGCATGTATGAGCTTCTTTATATATTCGAACGAGAAATTCTGGAGATTCAGATGAAACTGACAGAGTCGACGCACGAATCCTCCAAGAACAATTAGGAACAAAACATTTCGCGATAAATAGTTTCTTCCTCGACGTGGCGATTTTGAAATCAAACTTCTCGATGACTGCAATCTTGCGTAATTGCATAATTAATGCTTCCTTGTCATCAAATATTTCGCCAATCTTAATGGATCCAGATTTCTTCATTGGTAATGGCTTCGTAGGCATCTCATCGAATATATCGCAGAATAAAGGCGGCATCTGCTGTTTCTTCGCATACTGTCGGCAGTCTCTGCTGTTGTTCGGTGGTGGCATCATATGCTCGTCTTTAACATTACCAACATCATCAAAATCTACACCACCATCCTCTTTGACATCACAAGCTTCATCTTTACCCGCAGCTTCTGCTTTAATTCCATCGTTTCTTTTCCATGACACGCAAAGCCGGATAACCTCTTTTTCCGCCATTGTGATCAAGTTTGCAAGTTGCCTATCGTTATTCAAGAAGATAGGAGGTGTGTCGCTAGGCATTTTCTCCATGATATGTGTAGGCAAGTTATAAGAAATCTCGACTGCATTCATCTGCGTTTCCAAGTTGTAATCTTCACAAACAATGCGGAGAAATTCCTCATACTTGATTTGGTCTTCAACCGCAAACAACTTGCTTCCTTTGCTTGAATCAACGTCGAAATCCCAACCCATTTTTACCTTCCATTGTCCAAAAACAGTCAACAAATGCAACATTATCTGCAAAAAAGAGAATGTTCAAAAGATCTGCAACACACTATCTTAGAAGATTTTTCGCAGAGCTCTACACTTTGGCAGGGTCTTTTATAAATAGCTCTGCCAAAGACGTACTAGAGCTCTAGACGCAGTTTAGAAGATGGTGGTTTAGATAACTAGTGTAATGTTTTGAAGTGTTACCTGTGTTCGGTCTTCCCGAAAATATGCTCGCCTTCAACCCCTAGAATATCTTTAGATGTAAACGAAGATCGTCTTTCCGAAGAATGTACGTACTTTCGTTCAAAATCGTCGAAGTCTGTAAACAATCTTATACTCGGATTTCGTTTCCGTCTCTTTGAAAATATGAAATCTCCCTTTGAGGGTGAAATCGAAATAGTAGATCTAGGTTAAAGGTGGAGAGGTTGAAAAGGTTTATAGCAAACTCAAAAAAGTAAGAAGTATCTTGTTATTATTGTGAAAAGAGAGGAGTACTTCAAAATCCGACCGTTTATACAATTTAGTTACGTTGCAAATGTCAAGCCATGCCCTGCGAACAGTATGCTACAGTAGGTCGAGCAATATCTGCCTTATGTCTACAAAAAAGCACACAACATCTGCTTTAAGTCTACAAAAAAAGCACACACAATATCTGCCTTAAGGCTACCAGAACTGACACACTATATCTGCCTTAAGGCTACACAGTTAGCAGAGGTTAAGAAGAGTCTGTCCAGCCTTAGCCTTAAGGCTACACAATCGACACACTATATCTGCCTTAAGACTACAGAATTAGCAGAGTTTAAGCAGCGTCTGTCCAGCTTTAGCCTTAAGGCTACACAATTCGCACACTATATCTGCCTTAAGGCTACATAATTAGCAGAGTTTAAGCAGAGTTTGTCCAGCCTTAGCCTTAAGGCTACACAATTCACGCAGACTCTGCCAAGCGTAAGGGTATTTTAGACATTTTCAAAAAAAGTGTACTAATTCTACAATTTTTCCTACGAAGGTACCCCGCTTGACATTAAAGTTAGAAAACGCACCATATCAGCAACTGTCCCTAAATAAAATGACAAGGCCATGAATGTTTGTATGGTTTTTGGTTTTTGTTTAGAAAGTGGTAAAAACTTGAATTTTAAAAATATTTTTTTATGATGTCCCTTTTTAAAAATACTACTTGTTGTTGTCCATTTTCAAAAATACCACTTTTATAAAAAATTTATACAGTTTTATAAGATAATATATAAAAATGTATAAATATTTAAACATTCATAATAAGGTAGTTATGGTAATAAAAGAATGTTTATAAATATTTATAAGTATGTTTATAAATATTTAAGTTTTTTTTTAATATTAAAACATAACTTATAAATATTTATAAATGTTAATAAATATTTTTAAATTTTTTAGAAGGTTTAATATAAGATCTTATAAAACTGTATAAAATGGTATTTTTGAAAATATTTTTAAACATGAGTATTTTTGAAAAATGGTATCACAAAAAAAGTATTTTTCAAAATTTCTCCAAAAACTTAAAAAAATTAGTTTCCTAAATTTTAAGAAATCTAAATGGTTAATGAAGTGATTTAAAGAAAAAAAACAAAAACCAAAAGCTATCTGTAAACAATCAAGGCCTCAGTTTCTATGTCAACATCCAATTGATCAAGTAGAACTTTTACGGCTTATTTTCGTTCGCGTATGATCAATTATACTTAGGATTCTATCTAATGATCTAACTCAATAAATATTAGTATGTCTATGTACGAAAATACAAAATTGATATATTTTTAGAGTTTACTTCAAAAACAAAGTGTTACAGTGTCCCTAATATTTTACCAATATATGTTTTTGCTATTTTCAAATAGCAACTCGAAGAATTTTCATTTACTTAAATAATTTTCAATTTTTTTGCATTCTTTTTTTTGTTTAATAGATCTACTGAGCCAATTTCAACCTTTGTAGGAAAGTAAAATCGAACTCAAAGATTTTTCAGAATTACAACAAACTTTACTAAATTTGAACAAATGAACCCCATCTAGGGAATTTGTGTGTTGTTTACTAAGTAGGTAGGTTACAACTTATATACAGTCTAAGATCCAAACAGAGAAGAAAACTACTGAGATGGCAATCTGTAACATCTAACCCAAATAACTAAGATTTTTTGTCTGAGTATTTGAAAATTTTGTATATTTCATTGCTCAAAAATTTCTTATTACAATAAGTTCAAAAGAACATTACAAAGTAGGGATCATATTCACCACGCCTGCGAAAGTCCTCCCCATTGCATGCTACCTCCTCAACTTGTGCCATCCTAAGGTCCATTGGACCAGAACACCATTCCTGGACGGTCTGGTAAGAGATGAGTACGAATACCCAGTAAGACGGTCATCTCCGTCTCACAACCTAACTATATCCTAATCTTAACCCTCTACTACTAATAACTCCGCATGATCTGTTAAAGCAGATGTGCGACAATCCTTTTTACACAATATCCAATTCACTCAACTCATATTATATGTATACCTAGTCGTAACTTGTATAACAAGTAACCATGACTGCGTCACTACTCTCATAGTTTCCACATAACACAAACAACTTATGTAAGCTAGTCCGATGCCTCGACATACAAGAGATAACGTATGCTAGTCTGATGCCTAGGAAAAGCATAATATATTGTATGCCAATCTGATGCCTGGACATACCGTATGCCAGTCCGATGCCTGGATATACCAGAATATATGGTGGCTCGACCTGTCGGCCTGCACACTGAGTAATGCACCTCATGTACATTACCCAACTCAGTAACTCTCAAAGGATGTTACCTACCACTGACTCCACCTAAGCCCTTCCAGTCTGTTATGACGAACAGGGTCTTCGTGCCACTATTTCAGGACAAACAGAATCAGCAAATAGACGCTACACATGGATGATATACATGCGTATATAGAGTAACCATGGTATTGTGAACCATCCTGAGTCTAACCAAATTTTAACAAGCAATCTAACAATCCTATATGATGCAGTGATAAAACAAGCCTTATGGTTCACAATCATGCATACTACTTCCGGATTAACCCTAACCTTGAATCAGGTTCTCAATCAATAGCCGAAGCATTTCATACAATGTAACCAGTTTTGTCCCGTATGGTCACCGCAAGGTAAATATTGCTATCCCAATACGTTACCCATCACTCATCTATGGCCATACGATGACCGTCCCTGCAGAAATCCAAACATGCAAAGTATTCATTAGTGGTGGTAAGGTCACGGTTGGACAGAATTTCACAAACAATCAAACAAACTTGTACCACTAACCTAATATTCTCAAATGAAAACTATGGGTCGAAACAGAACTAAATTTGACCGAGTCAAACTCCAGACCAGTCGTGGCCATGCTACAAACAATGAGTATCTTCGATCCTGTCGACCATCTCTCTACCAGAACCGAACACAATATGATCATGGGACGAGTACTCAATCCATATCCACCTGATTGAGATTGAGTCCCTCATCAAGCCTTCTCGATCATCTATCGAGTCACTCGGTCGTATCCTCTTGATCATGATATGAGTACTCTAACGATCACCATACCGATTGCGTATCCAGTCACCTACCCGATCGCTGTCTGATCATGGATCGAGTTCTCTGACCATCCGTTGATCTTGTATCGAGTCTTTCTTGCATACCCGATTATTTTTTGAGAGTCTCCCCGATTGCTGGCCAGTCGTATATTGAGTTTCCCTCGACTATCAATCGATCGTGTATTGTGACCTCTCTCGATACTACCCGATCATGTATCGAGGTACCGCTCAGTTGTGGGTGGCAGATTGTACTGATCATGTATCACGTACTGTCTTGATCGTGTATCGCAGACTGTACCGATCGTGTATTGTGTACTGTCCCGATCGTGTATCACATACTGTACTGATCGCGTATTGTCATGATCTTGGATCGAGACTGTCTCGATCGCCACTAGATCATGGGTCGAGTTTTCGTTCGACCGCTGCTGTACCCAGATCGAGTAACCCGTCTGGATTATACGGTCCTGAATCGAGTTTTCTAGACTACTTCTACTACCCAGGCCCATACACTACCCTAAACGGAACCTATGAAAGCAATAATAGAAAAGAACTAGAAAAAGGAAAGATTTAGGTACATATCACGCCTTACCTTTTTCCGTGCTCCTTTTTATCTAGGGGTAGGGTGGAGAGAACTTCTCAACCTCCTCCTTACTTCTTATTCTGCCTGTGAACTCTCTGCTTCTCTGGGTGTTAAGAAAAGTATTTATGTGTGTATAATGAGGTGCCTAGACCCTCTATTTATACCCACATCCCATAGGTGAGAATATTTCCTATTTTCCTCAACTGTCCATCAACGTAGCCTCTTTCCCTAGTCCTATGAATCTTTTGGAACCATATTAGATTATTCTAGAAGCCCCTCCTAGTTTTAGGCCCAAATGCCCTATGGCCCAACACTCTCTCCCCTTTTTCTTCATCATTTCCATTTTTGCAGCACTGACTTTATTTCTCATTAGAAAATGATTTCATTTCCTCATTTCCAATCCGGAAATGATCTTATCTCTCATTTCCCATCCGGGAATGGTTCGTACCTTTTGTCTCTCCTAGGTAAAGACTTTCTTGCCATGGCCCTCTCTTGGGTATAACTTTGTTGTCCATGACTTGCTTGTGGATGACCCACATTTTCCAATTATGTTTCTCGGGAACGAGTATCTTTTCCCAAATTTTCTTTACTATCTCTTTAGTGATCCTTGTTCTTGGTTTGGGATGTTACAAGTTCTCCACCCCCCGCCCCCGCCCCCATATTAGATCTTTTCTTGGATTTAAGGTGGCAGTTACAGCCGTTAACCATCTTTCCTATCTTCGGGGGTCTAGCTTTTGAATGTATTGTCTTTCGGATTTTTACCCCGCTCAATGTTCCTTCCAAACTTAGTTTAGAATTTTCATTGATATTTGAGTAAAAGAATTTAAAAGACAAAAATATTTTCAAGCTAGCTGGAAAATAATTGCAACATTGAAACGAAAGAAAAAGCCCAAAAACCAAAGCCCAACCGAGAACCTAATACTAAAGGAATAGTCTAAGAGGCCTAACTAACTATCTTGATGGCACGTCCATGCCCTAGCCCCAATCTTCATATGGGTTGCTCTCCATGGATCCGGTAGTGGCTGGTGGGCTATCCATGAAGCGTTGCCAGGCTTTCTCTTCCTTAGAGTCATCCGTCTCCTTCATGGGTTCTCTTGCTGGGGACGGGTTAATGCTCAGGTTGGCATGTCTCTAATAAGCCTTGATAAATAATGGCCATTAGTGGGGAATCAGAACATAATCCTTATTCTCATAGGCTTCTAATGTGGGAGGATCGGGGTACGTGTATCCTATACGCTCCGAGTTCTGTGGTCCTTCCTCTGATTCCTTCTCATCCTCGTCCGTGTCGACTTGTACAGAATTTTCCCTCTCATGACCGCTTAGTTCGAGGATGGCAGCATTGATTGCTAGCATGACGAGGTAGGTGTAGTTTCCACCTTCAGCGCTTCTCGCAACTCCTCCCTCAATCCCAGCAAGAAATTTTGTATGATACGATGGTTTCTCTCATTTGGGACTCTACGATATTCCTCAAGAGGAGGAACTTCTGAAAGTACTCCTCTACCATACCCATACATTGTATCAGCCCTTGCACTCTCGCCTCTAGTTTCCAGAGCCTTTTCGCACGGATGAAAGGTTACCTTGGATTTCCTCTCCTCGGCAAGGGCATCTGGTGCTTCCGGATGGATTTTTTGCTGTTGGCTGAATCCAGCAGGCCAGTCTCTGCATACCTGAACCCTAGATGGTGCCGTTGTGGCGGCAGGTGGCTGCCCGAATGGCCATGACTCTGTCCTTCCCAGTTGCATGGACCATACACATGGGTGAAGCTTATTCCGGGCATGCGGCATGATCACGACCCCACGAGGTCCTTCGGCTGTTGCCGTTCGTTGAGTGGTGTTTCGCGTCTTAAACCGTAGGTGCTTCTCTTGCTGCTTTTTGGTCATCCGAGGTAAGACATAATTTGGATCTTCTTTCGTGGAGATCTGGACTCCTCGTACATGAACCGACTGTGGTGCCATCGTTGTTCCAGATCTCTGGGGCTCGCTAATGCTCTCTAGATTTTTGAGTAGAGAAAATATTTCTGAATAAATAATATGGAGATCCTAGGCTTCTATATTTATAGTCACGGCTTTCTTGTTCACCAAGGTAAGGGTTTTCCTTTTCCCTTTTATTTTTCTTTTTGATAATTATCTGATTTCCTTTCAGATAATCATGAAGATTTCAATTTCTCCATTTTCTTCCTTTTTTAGATAAGGATGAAGCCTCTGCCATCTATGTCCTCCTTCGGCCTGTGGCTCATCTTCCTTGTCGTGTCTTTTATGATGCTCTGAAAGTTTCCAAAATATTCCAGGCTTTGGGCCTTGACCACCTACGGTCTATGTCTCCTTTAAGGGTTCATTTCTGCTGAAGAGGGGCTTATAATTTCTCATTTCTCTTCCTACATTGCCGCTTTTAAAGAAAATTTGAATTTCCGAACCTAAGGAAATTTCAACGAGAGGATGAAACAAAGGCACAAGGGACAACACAAGGTAGGGATCCTATTCACCATGCCTGCGAAAGTCAAGATCTCATAAATTTCATCAAATCCTCTGGGTCAAAACCGGAGTGGGCAAACGAGCTCTAAAGAACTAATATTTCTTGTCTGAGTATTAGAAAATTTCGTATCTTTCATTGCTCAAAATTTTCTTATTACAGTAAATTCAAACGAACATTACAAAGTAGGGATCCTATTCACCATGCCTGCGAAAGTCCACTCCATTGCCTGCTACCTCCTCCACTTGTGCCATCCTAAGGTCCATTGGACCGCAACACCATTCCTGAATGGTCTGGTAAAGGGTGAGTACAAATACCTTGTAAGACGGTCATCCCCATCTTATAACCTAACTATATCCTAATCCTAATCCTCTACTACTAATAACTCCACACGATCGTTAAAGCGGATGTGCGACAGTCCTTTTTCCACAGTATCCAATCCACCCAACTCATATTATAGGTATACACAGTCGTAGCTAGTATACCAAGTAACCATAAGAGCCTCACTACTCTCATAGTTTGCACATAACACAAACAACTTATGTATGCCACTCCGATACCTTGACATACCAGAGATAATGTATGCTAGTCTGATGCCTAGACATACCAGAATATAGTGAGTATATGCCAGTCTGATGCCTGGACATACCATATGTCAGTCTGATGCCTGGACATACAAGAATATATACCAGAATATATGGTGTCTCGATCCGTCGGCCTAGACACCGAGTAATGCACCTCATGTACATTACCCAACTCATTAACTCCCGAAAGATGTTACCTACCACTGATTCTACCTGAGCCCTTCTAGTCCGTTATGACGAACTCGGTCTTCGTGTCACTATTTCAGGCCAAACACAATCAAAAACCAGAAGCCACACATGCCACACATGGACGCAATACATGCGTATATAGAGTATCTGTGGCATTGTGAACCATCCTACGTCTAACTAAATTTTAACAAGAAATCTAACAATCCTATGTGATGCAATGATAAAATGTCTTATGGTTCACAATCATGCATACTACTTCCGGATTAACTCTTATCCTTGAATCTAGGTTCTCAGTCAATAGCTAAATCATTTCACACAATGTAACCAATTTTGCCCTGTATGGTCGGCGCAAGTGATAGAGAAATAAAATTTATGTGAAACTCAAGATACTACTAAGTCTTAATTTGTAAATAACAACCACAAGTGCATGACAATCATTGTAATATTTAGAGGTCATTCTTCCATAAGGACTATGATTAGAAATAAGAATGCAAGAGACTAATGAAGCTAAGCAATTCATCGGTGTTCATCGGTGTTCAAGGATTGGTCGGTTATGTCAAATTACGAGTACAATCATTGAGGCCGTATTTGGGTGGTGTGGCAGCAGAATGTGAGACTTACTCATGTATTCAAGAGTGGTAAAATGATCACTTGCTCGGTCAAGCTAGAGGAAAAGATGATGAATTCCTCTGCTCTTTCATCTATGCCTCAAACTTTGTTGAGGAACGTAAGTTGTTATGGAATGATCTTTGTGATCATAGTGATGTTTCAATGATTAGAAATAATACATGGATCATATTTGGAGATTTTAATGAGATTCTTGATGGAGAAGAACACTCGGGATATGATCTTTTGCAAAGCACTACATCCGGAATGAGAGATTTTCAAAATATGGTTGGCCATTGCTTGATTTAGGATCTTGCTTCTCACGGTCCTTTATTCACTTGGTGCAATAACCGAGAGAAAGGGCTTATCTCTAAAAAGTTGGATCGTGTCCTCGTAAATGATCACTGGTTGCAAACTTTTTCGAATTCCTATACTATTTTTGAGGCTGGCGGTTGCTTGGATCATCTCTAGTTTAGAATTCATCTCGATATGGAACAAGCATGTTCTCGAAAACCATTCAAATTTGTGAATGCAGTAGCAGAGCAAGAGGAGTTTAAACCTAAGGTGGCAAGTTATTGGGCTGAAACAGAGGAGATATTCTTATCGACATCATCTCTCTACCGGTTTTCGAAGAAACTCAAAGCGTTAAAACCAATCATCTGGTCGCTAGCTAATGAAAGGATGGGAATCTTACGAAGAAAGCGAAGGAGGCTTTTGATTTTCTCTGTGCAAAACAAGAAGCTAATCTGATAAACCCAACCACTTAAGGTATAGAGGAGGAAAAAAACAGCTTATATTAGGTGGGAAAAGGTGGCGGATTTAGAAGAGAAGTACTTTAAAGAGAAATCTAAATTGCAGTGGCTCAACATTGGTGACCGGAACAATAAATACTTCCATAAAGCAATTGCCATGATAGAAACTCGAAACTCAATACGAGAGATACAATGTCGGGATGGAATGGTGGTTGGAGTGAAGTTGACATAAAAACAGAGGCAGAGAGCTTCTTTAAGGATTTTTTACAGCATAAACCAGAGGCGTATACGAGAATATCAGTTGAGAGGCTGGAGGACTTAATTTCGTTTCGATGCTCTAAAGCATATCATATCATACTCACTAAAGATGTGTTGGAAGAAGAAATTAAAGATGTCATTTTTGCTACGACAAGAAATAAATCTCCAGGTCCGGATGGATACACAACAGAGTTCTTCACATCGGTTTAGCCTATAGTAGGTAAGGAGCTAATTATTGCAATTCAATCTTTCTTCGTAGTTTTTACCAAAAGGCATAAACTCAAAAATCTTAGCCCTCATTCCTAAGAAATCAGAGGCAAAAGAGATGAAAGATTATCGACCAATCTCATGCTGCAATGTGCTATACAAAGTGATCTAAAAAATCATAGCAAACCGTTTGAAAAAGCTACTGCCTAAGTTTATTACTTTGAATCAATCTGCTTTTGCTCAAAACATATTGCTGATGGAGAATCTGCTACTTGCGACGGAACTTGTAAAAATTATCACAAGGATTCAATTTCTCCTCGTTCTGCAGTAAAAATCGATATATCAAAGGCTTTCGATATAGTTCAATGGTCTTTCTTGCTCAATACTTTGGAGGCAATGACCTTTCTGTCACAGTTTATTCACTGGATCAGATTGTGTTTTACAACAGTCTCTTTTTCGGTTCAAGTTAATGGTATGCTTGCTGGTTTCTTTCGAAGTGAAAGAGGTCTTAGATAAGGATATTCCCTCTCACCTTATTTATTTTTGATTAGCATGAATGTGTTTTCGTTATTGTTAGACAAGGCATCATTGTCTCGAAGGTTTGGTTATCATCCCATGTGTAAGAACTTAGAGATCACACATCTGAGCTTTGCGGATGATCTGATGATCTGCACGGATGGGAGAATCATATCAGTGGAAGGAATAATAACGGTGTTTGATGAATTTGCGTAATATTCAAGACTGAGTATAAGTATTGAAAAATTGACTCTGTTCTTAGCAGGAATATCAGAATACACTCGTTTAGAGATGGTGCCTAGATTTCCTTTCGCTATGGGACATCACCCTGTTCGATATCTCGGGCTTCCTCTTTTAACGAAATGCATGTCAGCTGTAGATTATCAGCCTCTGTTGGATAAGATTTGCACACGGATAAGCTCTTGGACAACTCATTTTCTTTCTTTTGCAGGCAGGATACAACTCATCAATTTCGTATTGGTAAGCATTGTAAACTCCTGGACAGCTGCATTTCGGCTCCATAGTGCTTGTATCCGAGAGGTAGAAAAAAGTTTGTCTGCTCTTCTCTGGTCAGGACCTACGTTAAACCCAAAGAAATCAAAGATCGCATGGACTGAAGTCTCCAAATCGAAATAAGAAGGGGGTTTAGGAATAAGACCGTTAAAAGAGGTAAATGTGATTTGCTGCTTGAAGTTGATTTGGAGAATAACATCAACACAACCTTCACTGTGGGTTAAATGGGTGAAGACAAACTTAATAAAACAAGGCTCATTATGGTCAGTACGGGAAAATGCAAGCACTGGTTCTTGGATGTGGCGTAAACTGTTAAAATACAGGAATATAGCGAAAGGTTTACATCGAGTAGAAGTGAAGAATTGTCGCCGCACTTCCTTTTGGTTTGATGTTTAGACACAGTTTTTGGGGTCAGAATCCATCCAGCTGTGATCAATGGAGAAATGACTAAGTATGGAAATACGAGGAATCAGACAACGCCAAAGTGGTGGCTGAAGTCGCGGCCGAAGTCATGGCCACGATATGAGCTCACTTCGGCCGTAATACGAATCCACTTAGGAACGATACGAGCTCACTTCGGCCATGATACAAATCCACTTAGGCACGATACGAGCTCACTTGGGCCGTGATACGAGTCCACTTTGGCACGATACGAGCTCACTTCGGCCGTGATACGAATCCACTTAGGCACGATACGAGCTCATTTTGGCCGTGATACGAATCCACTAAGGCAAGATACGAGCTCACTTCGGCCTGACGTGAGCTCCACTTCGGCAACGCGTGCGAGCTCCACTTCGGCAACACGCGCTCCACTTCGGCAACACGCGCTCCACTTCGGCAACACGCGCTCCACTTCGGCAACGCGAGCTCCATTTCTGCAACATGAGCGAGCTCCACTTCGGCAACACGCGCTCCACTTCGGCCAACGCGAGCTCCACTTCGGCGAGAAGCTCCACGTCGGCAAAACCTGGCCGAAGATAAGCCTGGCCGAAGCCAAGCCTGGCCGAAGCAAATCCTGGCCGAAGCCAAGCTTGGCCAAATTTATTTCCATACAAAGTTATTTCTATACGAAGCCGCGGCGGAAGTCATTACTACACGAAGCCAACGTAGCCAAAGACGAAGGCGCAGCCGAAACCAATTCCATACGAAATCATGGCCGAAGATGATGTGGCTGAAGTCATTTCTATACGAAGTCAACAAGCCCATCTTCGGCCGATGTCGGTACGAAGGCCCATGAAGCCAAGCCGACTTAGCTAAACGGAAATCCCGAAAGATTAGGAAATCTTCTTTATCGTTTTGGAATTGGCCTGGTCGAGTAAAACTAGTATATATATCTATGTACATCTCTTGAAAAAGGGATCCACAATTTACTTAGAAAAATCCTAGACTTTTTGCTCGACAAACACTTGTACGAAAAGATTTTCGAAACCGCTTAATAAAACCATCTTTGGATCTTCGCTTTCGTGGTTCATACGCAGAAATTTCACCCCTCTTAACAAACCTTCGACAAATCTAATTGTGTTGATTTCAACTCCCACAATTTGGCGCTAGAAGGAGGGGGATTGAAACTTTCTTACACCAAGGAACCACCGTACGAACGATCCGAAGAATATGACCGGCGACGGAGAAAGACGAACTGACGACCCACATGACACCAGGGCCGACGGATCCAGAGCAAAAGATGCACCAGCGCTTGCAGCTTTGGAGACGAGTCCGGAGGTCCTGACTCAGATGAAAACGATGCTAGAAACACTGCTCAAAAAGGTGGAGGAGCAGGATAAGCTGAATACAACAATGACCGACAAGCTGGAAGTCCTCGCCACGGCGAGCCGAGCCCGAGGTAGGGGCTCAGGAGTTTACCTAATAAGGCACCCCCTTCGACGTCTCTATCCAACAGCCCTCAATTTCTCAGCACCTCACCATGCACCGAGAACCCAAGGAGGATTACCTCCGCTGAACCAATCAACCGCAACCGCCGAACTAAATGTGGTAGTGCAAGAAACAAACACGCAAACTACGGACAGAACAAACCCGTTGATTGACCTTGGAGGAAAGCCTAGAGGGTGAACACGACTTGGAAAATTGCCGCGAAGATGAACTCGCAGGTGCAGCCCGAACTCGAGTCGAACGAAGCGGTACCAACCTAGGCCATGATCAAGACCTTACCGAGGAAGAGGAGAACATCCTCTAGGTCCAACGAGCCAAGATTGAAGAAGAGAAAAAAGTAGTAATTCGAGTTCAGAAGGAGGAGATGTCTGAAAATCGAGCCGGTATGGAGTGAGCTGCCGCTGAGATGAGATCTATTCGATCTCAGATGCATAGGGCTACCAGCAAGGCTTCCGAACTTGACCGAGTGCTTAAAGAAGCACAGAACACCCCGTTCACAACTCGAATTACGAAGGCAAAGGTTTCCGACCCGGGGAAGATGAAGATACCGGTTTACGAAGGAAAGGCCAATCCAAAGGAACATTTGACAGCCTTCACGATAGCAATGGGAAGAGCAAAATTCGAAGAAGGCAAAGAAGACGCTGGTGAATGTCTTTTGTTTTTTGAGAACCTTAAAGGACCAGCTCTCCAATGGTTCTCTAGGCTTGAAAGGCATTCAATCGATAAGGCATTCAAACAATTATCCGCGGCTTTCTTGAAATATTATGCCATATTCATGGAGCGCCAGACGTCGGACGCCGATCTATGGACCATGGGCCAAGGATAGAACGAAACTTTACGAAGTTTCATCGAACGATTTAAAGCGGTGCTATCAAAAGTGAAGGGCATAAGAGACGAAGCCGCTCTTCAGGCTTTGAAAAAAGCTCTATGGTTCTATTCAGACTTCCGAAAAGAAATTGCCACGGATTTTGCAACTAACAAAGAGGAGATGAAAATCTTGGCCCAGAAGCACGGGAAAATGAGAACAGCCAACAATACGTTTCAGCCTCAGAACCCGCCGAATACGAAGAGGAATAATCAAGCGGCTGGATTTGTCCAACACAAAGGAGGCTTCAGAGGAGTTCATAACTATCAAGTAGGAGAAGGCCAGGAAAATGATCCATGGAACACTTATGATGAAGAAGCCTACTGCAAACTCCATCACATCTACAGGAACTCTACAGCCAACTGTCGAGTGCTAGGTTCTAGACTCGCGGCAAAGCTAGCGGCCGGCAAACTCGGAGGCAACATAAGCATCAAGGACTTCGAGTATGAACAAAGCAATGCCCAAATAGAGCCTACAAATGACGAGCCTCCTAAGCGCGGAAGGCGGGATGATGAACCAACACAGGCTGGGACAAGAAGAAGAAGAATAAACATGATAATGGGTGGATCTCATTACTACTCAGATACCGTCTCATCGATTAAGGCTTTTCAACGACGAGCTGATGTCAGCGTCAATTGGTCCGAGCCTTCTAAGTTCCCAAATGACATAATCACATTTGAAGAAAGGAAAACTACCGGAATCGACAAACCTCACGATGACCCTCTCGTAATCGAACTGATCATCAACGATTGTGATGTGGCCATAGTGTTGGTAAACACGGGAAGCACGGTGGACATAATCTTCAAAGAGACTCTCAGAAGAATGAAAGTCGACCTATCCGAAGTAACGGCAACTCCAAAACCATTGACTGGATTCTCCGGAGAAACGACAATGATAATCGGAACAATCAAGCTACATGTTCAGGCTGGAGAAATGACCAAAATCGTGCAATTTTCGATGGCCGATCACCCGGCAATCTACAACGTCATTATAGGAACTCCTTGGTTAAATACGATGCGCGCCATGGCCTCCACATACCACATGTGCATAAAGTTTTCGACTCCCAATGGAATCCAAACCATTCGTGGAAATCAGAAGGAGTTCCAAATTTGTGTTATGGCCAAGCATAAGCTTAGAAATCCCGTAGCAGAACTTAACACGAAGACGAAGGAGAAGAGAGCCAAGCCGAACCAGCAACCTAAGAACGAGCTATCAAAGCAAAGTTTTACGGATCACTGAGTCACTTTACATGAACTACGAGGCGGCTTGATCCCTGTAAAGGGTACATAGGAAACTCGTCTTCGGATGGGTTCAGCTGCCCTCCTCTTTTAACAAAGGGGGGGGGGAGTGGGAACGTATACTAGTATACTCCCACCTTTTTAATAGGTTCTACGTCTACTTAATGCAAGCTTTTTATAGCTAAGGTTATCATATCACATCCTCTACGGATTACTAAAGTCTTAACAAAAACAGGCATCTCATTCGCATCCTTTACGGATTACTAAAGCCTTAACAAAAACAGACATCTTATCTCACTCTCGTTGCTACTGGCCACAACAACGAACTACTACATCCTTTACGGATCTAACTATTACATCCTAGCGGATTAAAAGCGCGCGCTATATAAATGTATATGTCCATTGTCGGAGCGGATATGCTTACGGTAGCGTATCCGTAAACCGAAATGTTCATCTTAAACCCAACAAACAAATCGTTGGTCTTAACAAGTACTAAATGTTCATTGTTGGAGTGAACTTGTTGATGGCAACTCGTCCGTAAACAAAAATGATCATCAAAAACCCAACAAACAAATCGTTGGTCACAACAGTACTCTATGTCCATTGTCGGACCGGATATGCTTATGGTAGCGTATCTGTAAACCGAAATGTTCATCTTAAACCCAACAAACAAATCGTTGGTCTTAACAAGTACTACAGGTTCATTGTTGGAGCGGACTTGTTGATGGCAACTCGTCAGTAAACCAAAATGATCATCAAAAACCCAACAAACGAATCGTTGGTCGCAACAGTACTCTATGTCCATCGTCGGAGCGGATATACTTACGGTAGCGTATCCTTAAACCGAAATGTTCATCTTAAACCCAACAAACAATCGTTGGTCATAACAGTACTACATGTCCATTGTCGGAGCGGATATGCTTACGGTAGCGTATCCATAAACCGAAATGTTCATCCTAAACCCGACAAACGAATTGTTGGTCGCAAAAGTACTACGTGTCCATTTTTGGAGCGGATATGTTTACGGTAGCGTATCCATAAACCAAAATGTTCATCTGAAACCCAACAAATAAATCGTTAATCGAAACACATATGCTCATTATCGGAGCGGATATGTTTACGTTAACATATCCGTGAATCGGAATGGTCATCTTAAACCCAACAAACAAATCGTTGGCATTAATATTAATGCAAGATGCAGTGAAACAAATCAATCCTCCTTGGATAAAAAGCATTCAACAACGAGTTTCATAAATAAATAAACGGCACAACAAAAACAAAAGCCACAAGGCAAACATAACAAGTTGATATGGATAAAGCCATCTAGACACGATGTCCAAATAAAGTCAAGCACAATGACATAAAATGGGATAGACCAAGCCATAGTCTTCGACATGTCCTCAATAACGGGTTCGGCGATCCCCGTCATCGGCAACCTTACCCTTGGAAGACACATCGTCATCGTCGTCGGAGGATTCGGTCATCGTCGTCGGAGGATTCGGTCATCGTCGTCGGAGGATTCGGTCATCGTCCTGGATTCGGAAGCCTTCATCAAACCAAGCGAAGACAAACCACGAGTACCTCTGTTAGATCCAGAGAAAACACGAACTCCGACATTCGCCGCTAACGATTCGACGGACTCATTATCCAGCATAACATTGGTCGAATCCTCAGAAATCGGCGAAACCACAAAGTCGCTCTCCAACTCTGTAACCAACCTGTCAAACTCATCGTCATCACCATCATACCTAGCTTTCCATTTATGGAGTTTCTCAACTTCACCCTCCAACGAAGGGGGTTCGTCACCATGAAGCAATGCAATGAGCTCGAGGTTATGATCGACTTTGGCAAGATCGACCATGTTATTTTTCGATGACCCGCTTAAGCTCTGAATCTTCTCCTTGGCTCGATCAACCTTTGCCTGAAATTTCTTTGGCACTTCTGCGCCAAGTCAGAGACGAATTTAGTTGCCTAAGACCCAACACGAAGCTCCTTCGGCGAAAACAGAAGAAGAGTCTTAGGAAAAAATCACTTTGGCGAGAATTTTTCGGCGGAAAAGTTTTC
The DNA here is from genome assembly GCA_900406555.1 of Pseudoturritis turrita. NCBI lineage: Eukaryota > Viridiplantae > Streptophyta > Magnoliopsida > Brassicales > Brassicaceae > Pseudoturritis > Pseudoturritis turrita. The sequence goes on along the minus strand of OVBL01000149.1, from coordinate 180,154 downwards.
GGCAAAAAATCAGTTCGGCGAGAATTTTTCGGCGAAAGAGTTTTCGGCAAAAGACCACTTCGGCGGAAGAGTTTTCGGCCAAAAATCATTTCGGCGGAAAAATCTTAGGCAAAAATTACTTCGGCGAGAATTTTTTGGCGGAAGAGTTTCCGGTAAAAAACCACTTTGGCGGAAGAGTCTTAGGCAAAGATCACTTAGGCAAAGAAGTTTTCGGCGAGAATTTTTTCGGCTAAAAATCATTCGGCGGAAGAGTCTTAGGCAAAGAAGTTTTCGGCGAAAATTCTTCGGCAAAAAAAAAAAGACTTTTTTGACAAAATACGAAGCTTCGGATCGGCAACAATTGCTAGGCTACGATGCGGCAAAAAGTCCTCGACAAAAACCCAAAAATGAAAACACATCGGCCAAGACACAGTTGCATGAAGAAATTTATACTTGATATGAGATTACCGATCTAAAGACAGAGAACATGGCTTAGCAAAATCAACGTAATCAAGTTTGGCAGAGTACCAAACGAAACGGACTTGGCATCACGTCGGTTCGGCTCGTAACGATTCAAACGGCGCATTGATCCCAGCTTAGACTTCCTTTACCTCGGCACTATCATAACTGAAACTACCAAGCTTGGGGGGGGGGGGGGGGGGGCTAACTGTTGGGCTCAGAATCCACCCAGCTGTGATCAATGGAAAAATGACTAAGTATGGAAATACGAGGAATCAGACAAGGTCAAAGTGGTGGCTGAAGTCGCGGCCGAAGTCATGGCCACGATATGAGCTCACTTCGGCCGTGATACTAATCCACTTAGGCACGATACGAGCTCACTTAAGCCGTGATATGAATCCACATAGGCACGATACGAGCTCACTTCGGCCGTGATACGAGTCCACTTCGGCACGATACGAGCTCACTTCGACCGTGATACGAGTGTACTTCGGCATGATACGAGCTCACTTCGGCGTGATACGAGTCCACTTCGGCACGATACGAGCTCACTTCGACTGTGATACAAATCCACTTAGGCACGATACGAGCTCACTTCGGCCATGATATGAATCCACTTAGGCACGATACGAGCTCACTTCGGCCATGATACGAATCCACTTAGGCATGATACTAGCTCACTTCGGCCGTGATACCAATCCACTTAGGCACGATACAAGCTCACTTCGGCCGTGACGCGAGCTCCACTTCGGCAACGCGAGCTCCACTTCGACAACACGCGCGAGCTCCACTTCGGCAATACGCGCTCCACTTCGGCCAATGCGAGCTCCACTTCGGCAACACGCGCGAGCTCCACTTCGGTAACACGCGCTCCACTTCGGCCAACGCGAGCTCCACTTCGACGAGAAGCTCCACGTCGGCAAAACCTGGTCGAAGATAGTTTGGCCGAAGATAAGCCTGGCCGAAGCCAAGCCTGGCCGAAGCCAATCCTGGCCGAAGCCAAGCTTGGCCGAAGTAACCTGGCCGAAGTCATTTCCATACGAAGTTATTTCTATACGAAACCGTGGCCAAAGCCAATTCCATACGAAGCCAAGCTTGGCCGAAGTCAACCTGGCCGAAGCCAAGCCTGGCCGAAGCCAATCCTGCCCGAAGCCAAGCTTGGCCGAAGTCAACCTGGCCGAAGCCAATCTTGGCCGAAGACATTTCCATACGAAGTTATTTCTATACGAAGCTTGGCCGAAGTCAACCTGGCCGAAGCCAATCTTGGCCGAAGTCATTTCGATACGAAGTTATTTCTAAACGAAGTTGCGGCGGAAGTCATTACTACACGAAGCCAACGTGGCCGAAGACGAAGTCGCAGCCGAAGCCAATTCCATACGAAATCATGGCCGAAGATGATGTGGCTGAAAGCATTTTTATACGAAGTCAACAAGCCCATCTTCGGCCGATGTCGGTATGAAGGCCCATGAAGCCAAGCCGACTTAGCTAAACAGAAATCCCGAAAGATTAGGAAATCTTTCTTATCGCTTTGGAATTGGCCTGACCGACTAAAACTAGTATATATATCTATGTACATCTCTTGAAAAAGGGATCCGCAATTTACTTAGAAAAATCCTAGACTTTTTGCTCGACAAACACTTGTACGAAAAGTTTTTTGAAACAGCTTAATAAAAACCATCTTTGGATCTTCGCTTTCGTGGGTCATACGCAGAAATATCACCCCTCTTAACAAACCTTCGACAAATCTAATTGTGTTGATTTCGACTCCCACAATAGTTGGGCCAATTGATTGACATCACAGGGCCGAGAGGTTTCATCGATCTAGGGATTCCAATTCACTCGACCATTGCTACAGCTGTCTCCACACACCAAAGGAGAAACCATCAAAATATTCACTTGAACATATTTGAGGATGTGATGGAAACCCACAAAGACAGAGGACTGTTGGAAATAGAGGATATTTCCTATTGGAGATATAATGGAGACAAATTTAAACAAACTTTCAATGCGAAGCAAACATGGAAGCAACTAAGAGAACCATGCCTGGATGTTGGTTGGCACAAAGGAGTTTGGTTTCCCCACTCAACTCCAAAATTTGCGTTTGTTACATGGTTAGCGATCCATAATCGCCTCTCAACATGAGATCGCATGATCACATGGAATGTATGTGTGAATGGTATTTGTGTCATGTGCAAAGAGTAGTTAGAAACTCGAGACCATATATTTTTCTGCTGCCAAGTCTCGGCTGAGATCTAGGCAGCACTAACGCATGGGCTCCTTATGGCAAGATACAAGACGGACACAAATACTCCTCGAATTCCCCTATTCCTAATTCAATATGTGTTTCAAGCTACAATTCATAGTTTGTGGAGGGAAATAAATGCTCGTATCCATGGGGAGAATCCCATTCTCTCAAATCGACTAATCGAACACATCGATAAGCAAGTTCGTAATCGCCTTTCTTCGCTCCGAGCAATGAAGGAAAGTGACTACGATGAGAGCCTTGTGCTCTGGTTCGCAGCCATAAATTATTAAGGAAGATCCCAGACGTTTTGTTTCTATTTTGATTATCAGTTTGTAGTTCATAAAACTGTTTAGAAAATTCAAACTCTTAGTTGCACTTGAGGTAAATAAATTTTATATTCAATTCAAAAAAAAAAAAAAAAGCTAAGCAATTCAAGTGATTGTGTTTCAAGTAACCAATCTAAAAACCTAAGTGAAATGATGCAATTAAGAAAGAAAAGTAACTAAACAAGATTGAAAAACTCAAATAAAAGCAAGCATAAGCAAACCAAACTCAAAACAAGACAATGAAAATGCAATATGAAAAGTCAACCAAAAGTCAACACAATTAAGCTAATGAGATTTGATTCAAAAGATAAAGGCATGGACTTTGGGTAGATATCATTGACTAGGGGTGATTAACTATTGACTAATGATGCTAAATCATATAACAAAGCATTTCCAAGACATGGATCCTAAACTCTAGATTAGATCACTTTCATGAATACTAATTAATTTCACTAATCATCCAATTTGATCAATCTTTCGATTCCAATTGTAAAGATTAGAGATCATTAATGCATAAGTCCATAAAAAACACAATTCACCTTAATCATCAATGGTTAATTGGCTAAGATATGAAAATCATGTTTTAGAATTGGTCTAGATATTTTTGCAAACACCTTTCGGGCACAAAAAAGCCATGATCAAGGATTTGATTAGCAAGGTCAATCTTAGCTTTGGATTCGGTCTAAACAAAGGAAATCATAAAGATCTAGACCTAAGCATCATTAATCATTCATCAATCACCCTAATCTACTATACCCAACATCCATAAGAAGACTACTCACTCATGCTCAAACAAACAACAAAAACATGAATAAAGAAAGATATAATGAAAAATTAAAGATATAGATTAGAGAAAACTTCACTAATTTGGCATGAAAAGTGTAAACTTCAACATCCAAAGAGTAAAGATTCAAAGGGTTTTTTTTTTATACAAAGGATAAAATTTCTAGAGAAAAGCTTAGGATTTTAATGTGCTTAAAACATATTATATAAGAAAAGTAGAATGTACCCGGGTCAACCATGGTTTGTGTAGAAATTGTGCAGGAGATCGACCTAGCAAATCGACCAAACAAAGGAGGTTGGTCGATCCAGCGTGTAGCAGGCAAACCAAAGTGTCTTTTGGTGCAGCCTGGATGGACCTGGGAGACCGACCAAACCAGTAAGGTTGGTCGATCCAGGCGACATCTGATTTTCCCACTGGTGCGTGTTGGATCGACCAGCCAGATCGACCAAACCAGTGAGGTTGGTCGATCCAGGCAACATCTTCGGTTTCTTGTGTTTTCTTCACTTCTCTTGGTGTTCTTCCAATCCTTCTTGGTTCCTTCCTGTTCTAGGCCTCCAATGCACATGGAATAGACTCAAATTGCAATGCAAATGCATAGAATGAAGCCTAGGATATTAAGACTCAAGCTGAGCTAAATGGGATTCAAAGTGAAAATAAAGACACAAAATGCAAGAGAAATGAGGATGAGAACCAAGGACACTAAAATATGAATACATTAACTCCCCCGGACTTGTCCTTTGCTTGTCCTCAAGCAAAAAGAAAGAAAAAACTGATAAAGAGGTTTGAAAGTGGGAAATTAAAATCAAAAAGAACTAGTAAAGCCTTCAACTTGATGTCCTTAGAGAATGGTAGAATATTGCATGAACATATATATCTATAATCAAATGCCACAACATGCTTATTGCAACTACAATCTTTTACTCTAGACTCAAGTTTAAGTTTATGCTTGCCATCCTATCTACCAATCCTTTAACATTCAATTCAAGTGTTTAAGCACAGTCTTGCTTAGGGATAATCAATCACGTTCAATCGGCTTGGTAAGAAAAAGGCATATGAAGCATTAATACAAGGCGGTTCAAAGCATTTGGTGACTTACACTCAAAGAATGGTAATGCAAAACATCATGCAAAATCAAGGGAGAAATGGAACAACTAATGCATACAAAGAAGAACTTCCATTCTATCCAAACCCTTTTGTTTTGAATCCTAAGTTCTACCCATGATTTCACATTCCTTTTATTTCTTTTTGAGATATACCAAATGGTTGAGAACCAAACCTTATTTTGTTTCTTTTTCATTTTTCAAACTCTTAGAGGGTTTCTTTTCCTAGACTCTTTTTTCTTTCTTTTGATCCTCCTTGATTTATTAACTTTTTCTAACTTTGGTTTTCAAGATATGGAGGTAACTAGGGCATTTTTCCTTATGAATTATAGCCTTCTTTTATACTTAACCCTTCCCTAGAGTTTTCTTTTTCTCTTCCTTATCCAAGCTATGGTTTTTCTTATGAATCTCTTTTGAACTCAACCATCCTTTCTTTTTCTTTTCTCTCAAGTCTCTCACCGAAACCCAACCAACAATGAAACAACATCAACACCCTCCTAGTTTGCTATTCTTAAGACGCAAGAGACTAGCCTAATTGAAGATTATCTTTGTCGTTTCCATCTTACAATATTTAGTATGTGTATGCATTTTCAAGAAGAGGCCTCATTCAAGCAAACAATGTGGGGTTTGAATAAAACGGTTTAGGTTAAGGAGGGAAAACAATCCTAAAGATGAAAATGGTCATTCGGGTTAACAAAGAGTGGTAAAAATGGATAAGAAAACCCAAATGTGTCTAATGAAAACCATGAACATGCATTTCAAGTCCTTAAGCAAGAAATTTAAATCCAATTAAGGTCAAATATATAGAATTTGTGTCAAGTTAAGCAAGCATCAACAAAACCAAGAGTTTTCAAGCGAAGAAATCAAAACATGAAGTTCAAAATTTTCAAGAATGTTTAAGTAATATTAGATCATTAACAAGGGCATCACTTTGAAGGCTAAACATAAAAATTTACAAGGTAGTTTCATCATGGAAAGTGTGGTACCTTGGAGCTAGTAGTGATTGGAATTATAGTCTTGAGGCGGTGGTAGAGCGAAGGTCAACCGATGTGGAATGGAGAACTTGAGGTCTTCGAAACAACTAGTGTTGCAATAACGGGCGTTTGGCAAGAAACAACACAAGGACGTCTCGTCTTCATCCATGAAGTGGTATGCAAGCGTGTTGTTGGAGAAACGAGCTGCCAAAGTGTGTGTAAGCACCAAGTACTCGAAGTCCATCTTAGATCTCTCTTGAAGAGGTGTATAGAAGTTGATGTTGGCTCCAACATGGTCAAAGAGTGGAGTTGGCATGCTTCCAATATAGACTTTTGGCTCATCCGTGGAAGACACTTCGAATCGAGTGTTCAAAAGGTTCATGAGGTACATGGAAGCGGGATCAAGATAGAAGATGGGATCATACTCAATGGGGCATCCATGGTAGTTGTGAAGCCAATACCGGATTGCGCAATACTACATCCTTAGCTCATTGGAATTCGGAACTCCCGGCTTGTGGCAAGCATAAGTCGTATTTGCCAAGAGGCGGAGAGCATAGTGGATTTTTGGATTTTGAACTTTGGAGATGCGAGATGTGGTTGGTGAATAGGCACCATCCATTGCGATATTTCTCCATACGGTTGATTCTTCACGGAACTCTTTAGTGGCGCCAAAGGTGGAAGACGGGAAGCCATATACTTCACAAAAAGAGGTTAAGGTGAGTGAGTATTTGTTTGGCCCAGCCATGAATGAAGTGGACACGTCCATGACCATCTTCTCCATCCTCTATGAACTTCACCGTGGCAAAGAAATGCTTGGTTGGCTCAGGATATGTGTGATAATCCATATGTGATAGCCTCCCCAAATGCATTCTTCCTACTAGATTACCCACTTGGTCTTAGATCGCCATTTTGAATATAATGTCCCGATAAGCAAAGCGGGTGGGAAAGAAAGTGGCTCGGTCCAACTCATTAAAATACTTGAATCCTTCTTGATTCCATTCCTCAAACTCTTAGGTTCCTTGAAAAGATTGGTGACTCGTCCTTTTTGAAGTGCTCATTGTTGTGTGTTCTTAGTGGTTGTGCCTACAAAAATATTTTCCAAATGAGAACAAGGCATACTTGAAACAATGCTACTATCTATCCATTCATCAACCAAAGAATCTTAAAAATAGACAATTGCGACCATAAGAACATTAATTCAAGTTTCGTTTCATTTAATCAAACTAGCATTTTCATTTCAAATCCAAAGTTTGAAAAATCTGAGAGTTCCTCAACAATTTAATAAAAAGTAATGATCAAGCATGCTTAGTGGTAGTATTTGAATGACAAAGTTCCAACAATTTTTCATTTTTCCTAAATTTTCAAATTGCAACTAATTTTTGTCATTATTCACACTAAGAACCTAAAGAGGCACGATTTTCAAAATTTAACCATGAATTCATCAAAAATTTTAACCATGAATTCATCAAAAATTTTAACCAAGACATATAAACCTTATCCAAAGCATTAGCAAGCGATCTTAGAATCCTAAGTTAACAAGTCCATGAAATCAAAAATTTAGTTATAACTTTAAATTTTAATGGAGGAGGTGGGTTAAGAGAAAGAGATAGAGAGAGCATACCTTGTGCTTGGCAAATGATGGAGTTGATAATAGCAAAAGAGAATAATGATTTCGAAATCCTCTTTGAAAAATATTGGGTGAGTGTGTGAATGGAAAAATGGAGAGTTTTTAAGGGAAAAGAGAGCTTTTTGATGCAAAAAATTTTCAGAAATGAGAGAGGAAGAGGATGGATTCGTAGTTCAAAGCTTGAAAGGAGCTTAATCTTGTTTAAACCGGTCTTAAAATAATCATAGAAATAAATTTTAAACACAAACCAACTGGTTTAGACCAAAGAGAACCGAGTCAAAACAAGACAAGTTAAGAAAACTTACCTCTGAAAATGCAGCCTGGATCAACCTTGTAGATCGACCAAACAAGGGGGGCTGATCGATCCAGTGAACATTTTTTTCTCCCTGGTACACGCTGGATTGACCAGCCAAATCGACCCAACCAGTGGCCTTGGTCGATCCAGGCAACACCAGTGAAGAATTTGTAATTTTTGCTATGTTGCATGCTGGATCGACCAGCCAAATCGACAAAACGAACAGGCTTGATCGATTTGAGTTACTTTTCACCTTAACTTTCCTTGTTTACCTCCTAAACCATCCATGAACCTCTTTTTTGCTTCCTAAGATCAAAGGCACACAAATACACACATAAAAGTAGATAAAACATAAAAGAAATATGTACAAAGGATACCATGGAAATGCATTTTTACGTCTCTAGCTTGACGTCATTGATGCATTTTTAGGTGGATGGAGGATGGGAACAATTTTTGAAGCTTTGTCCCCAATCGGTTCGCTCAACCTTGAAAGTCTTCATCATGGCTTTCTTTGCCATTTCAATTTTTTCCTTGTTCAACCCGGGAGTGAGAATTATTTTTGCTTTTGAGAAAGGCTTCAAACCTAATGGGATGCAAAGTGAGAATGACTTTATTTTCCTCTTTTGGCACCTCCTTGAGACCACTATGTGTCTTTGAACCAAAACCTTAACCTCTTGATCTTGGGGTAAAGCTTGTGTAGAGGTACTACCTTGACCTTGGAAGTTTGTAGCAACTTGGTTTAGGTAAGAGAATTTTTGCGTAGGAGCATACCCTTGTTGTTGTTGTGGTAGAAAGCCTTGTCCTTATGGCTTTTGGGGATAGATTTGATCTTGGAGGTTCTCCATATTTGTGCTTCTATAAGACAAATTTGGATGGTTCCTATAGGTGGAATTGAAACCCTTTTGATAGTATCCTCCTTGGCCTTGCACATAGTTTATCTCTTCTTGCCCATCTTGACAAGTCTCAACCACTAACTCTTGATTTCCATCAAATTCCCCAACAAAATGGACTTGTCTTTTGTTGGACATAATGTACTTGTCAAGCTTGTCACTCAATTCCTTGATTCTTCGATCTTCTCCCTTGGGTTCTCTTAAATTCCTATCATATTCCCCATTATAGCATTGGTTGCTTTGGCTGAGGTTCTCCACAAGTTGTTCACCTTGTTCCACGGTTATACTTTTGAAACTCCCATTGCTTGCGGTGTTCAAGGCAATGTGGTACTTCTCCTCAACTACACGGTGGAAGATACCCAATAGTGCTTCCCTTGACACTCCATGGTGAGGGAAAGACCATGTGTATCCTTTCAACCTCTCCCACACTTCATACAATGTCTCATGTGGTCCTTGTTTGAAGCTTGTTATGTCATTGCGGATCTTGGTGGTTTTTTTATTTGAGAAGAACTTTGCTAAGAACTTCTTCTTGCATTCACTACAAGAAAACAGTGTTTTTGCGTCGAATAATAGACTACGCTAATTTTGCATCGAATTTGCGACGATTTTGCGTCGATCTAAGAATTCGACGCAAAATCGACGCTAAATAGCGTCGACCATTTTTGATGCTAAGTCGATGCTAATTAGCGTCGATTTAGCATGAAAATAGCATCGAAATGTGTAAATCGATGCTAAATCGACGCAACATTAGCATCAATTTAGCATCGTGTACTTTCAACGCAAATTAGCGTTGAAATTAGCGACGAAACTGTAGTTAGGTGAAAATATTTTTTAATTGGTGTACCTGCTTATTTAGCAATTATTAAAGCGACGCAAATTCGAAGCTAAATCGATGCAGAGTCGACGCAAAATATTTCGATGCTAATTTGATGCCAGAAAGCAAAGCAAATTCGAGGCTAAATCGTTGCAAAAAACTCTGAAATTTCCTATATATAGCTCACACAACAATGAATCAAAAACACAACAAAAAACCATACAACTTTAAAAAAATAGTCTAAAAATGCTTTTCTGATCAAAATTTCAAAATAAAATGTGTTAGAGGGACGACATATACGCATTAAGACGCTGGATGTATCAACGTAGAGATTCGAATGGAGGGATTTCACAAGAGTTCCTCAACGGACTTCAAATATTCATGGGTCAGGAAAATAGCATGCGCACGATTCAACGGACCGGAGTGATGGTGTGCCTGTGTTGGAAATGCAAAAATGCGATGACCGAGCTGGTTGATGTTGTTGGTACGCATTTATTTAATAGAGGGTTCACACCAGAGTATTATGTTTGGTTTTATCATGGGGAGGGATATGTGAATGAAAAAGCGGGTAGTAGTAGCAGCAGTTACCAACCTGTAGATCACGGCTATTCGAATGAGCAATATGATCAGCATCATCATCAATTTGTTAATTATGAACATGATGTCGGAGTAGAACATAATAGGTTCGAAGAAATGGTAACCGATGCATTTCCTGGAGTTACGTCAGCTTCTGATGATGTTGTTGAGGAACCTAATGTAGATGCTAAATTTTTTAATGATATGCTTGATTCTGTAAAACAGCCACTCTACGAAGGATGTAGAGAAGGTCTGTCTAAATTGTCATTGGCATCTAGGATGATGACAATTAAGTCTGATTATAATGAATCCCAGAGTTGCATGGATGATTGGGCAGCTCTTTTGAAAGAGTATTTGCCAGAGAGTAATTAGGCAGCTGAGTCATATTACGACATACATAAGCTGGTGTATAGTTTATGTTTGCCCTCTCAGATGATAGATGTTTGCATTGACAATTGCATGATACTTTGGAAAGATGATGGAAATATGCAAGAATGTCGATTTTTCCAAAGACAAGATTTAATCCCGAAGGGGCTGGTAGAAATAAAGTGTCGTACCAAAGAATGTGACACTTGTCCATAACTGAAAGGCTACAACGGCTGTATCAATCAGAACGGACTGCTGCGTCAATGAGGTGGCATGCAGAACATTCAACTAGTAAAGGAGAAGTCTATCATCCTTCTGATGCAAAAGCTTGAAAATACTTTAAGTCGGTACACACCAATTTATCTAAAGAGAAGCGTAATGTTTATCTTGGGCTATGTACAGAGATTTTAGTCCATTCGGTATGTTAGGTAGGCAATATTTGTTTTAACACCTTATAACCTTCTGCATGATATGTGCATGCAAAGAGAATTTCTGCTCTTGAGTATTTTAGTCCCTGGTCCGAAGCATCCAAGAAGATCTCTTGATGTATTTTTTCAGCCGCTAATACACGAGTTGAACCAGTTGTGGTCTACCTGGCGGACAACGCATGGAAGATTGTCATGTCCGTATTGCCTAAATGAGACAGCTGTTTTTCAACTAAAAAATGGTAGGAAATCTTGCTGGTTTGATTGTCACCGCATGTTTCTCCCTATGAACCATCCGTATCGGCGGAACAAGAGTTGTTCAAAAAAGGCCAAAAGTGTACGTATCCCCGCACCTCGGTCTCTATCGGGGGAACAAATTGATTATTATGGAGGTCTGGACACAGTAAAATGTGGGGGTAACTGGCTTAATATTTCGGCCAATATGCTAGATAGATATCATGAAGAACATAATTGGCATAAGAGAAGCATTTTCTGGGACCTACTGTACTGGAAGGATCATCTACTGCACCACATTTTTGATGTGATGCACATTGAGAAAAAAAAATTTGATGACATCATGCACACAATCTTGAACGTGCAGTGCAGGACTAAAGACAACATAAAGTCTAGACTTGACTTGCCTGATATATGCTCAAGAGCTGAGCTGCATCTCACGGGAGATAGGAGAGCTCCAGTGCCTATCTTTAGATTGTCATCGGAAGGGAAATCGACATTCTTCAACTGGGTTTCTATCCAAGTCAAATTCCCTGATGGATACGTCTCAAAGCTCTCTAAGTCTGTTGAACAAGGCAAAAAATTTCAGGTATGAAGAGTCATGATTGTCATGTGTTTATGTAGAGATTATTTCCTTTCGCATTTGCTGAGCTTCTACCAGCGAACGTGCATGAAGCACTTGCAGGTAAAATTTGGTTCTTATAATATATATACATGATAGTTTAACAAATTAAATGGAAATTGTAAGTAGACTGGTTTTTGATTGATGGAAACATTGTTTCAGGTGTTGGGGCATTTTTTCGGGATCTGTGTGCGAACTCTAACTACGGATGAAATTCAACAATTGGATAATAACATTCCGATATTCTTGTGCAATTTAGAGAAGATCTTCCCTCCGTCTTTCTTTGATGTGATGGAGCATCTTCCTGTCCATCTCCGTACGAAGCTGCCCTAGGTGGACCCGTTTAATTTTGGTGGATGCACCCTTTCGAGCGCTTCATGAAACATTTAAAGGGGGAAGGCAAGAACCTTGCAAGAGTAAAAGGGTTAATTGTTGCAGGAAGTTTAATGGAAGAAACCTCTCATTTCAGCTCATACTACTTTCCCCCAACTGTTCGCACACGGCAAAGAGCTCCGCGTACGTACGACGATGGTGGCGTGGCACCAACTTATCCAGTTTCTGATGTGCCATATATATTCTCAGCAGTTGGTAGGCATGTCGGAATCATAAAACAAGAAGAATAGTCCTCTGACGAGGACTACAATTGTACACACACGTATATTCTCTTACAATGTGACGAAGTGGGCCCATTTGAGAGGTATATATATATATTATTCTATTACATATATTAGGTTCCGAATCTAATTATATCATATGCTAAGCAAACATTTATTATAACTATATATTTCTACCAGTGAATTCATTCGACAGGTTTAGGAGGCTTTCTCAAATGCATCACTAGATACGATTGAAAAACGTAAAGCCAAACACTTTGCTAAATTTTTAAAGACCCACTTAAGTTATTATATACATATATATATGCTTCAAACGAACCTATTTACATCGTGCATAATTTATTTTTCAGGTTGCATATGAAGATACGTCATACCCTGTATGGTTTAGAGAGTTGATTCAGGGTCCTATGGGGAAGATATTGTCATCTCCGATGTGTTTTACACTAGGTTATGTGTTTTACACGTTCGAACGTGGTAGAAATTGCGCAACTGCAAATTACGGTGTGGTCGTTCGAGCTGGGGATAGCGATTTCTATGGCATTATACAAGACATTATTGAAGTACAATATCCTGGATTGGTTAACTTAAAGTGCAAACTTTTCAAATGTGACTGGTTTGATCCATTCGTTGGACGCGGCGTTCGATTGGGCAAGTGTGGTGTTATTGACGTTAATGGATCGCGTTCTTATACAAAATATGAGCCATTCTTCCTTGCATCACAAGCATACCAAGTATGTTTCATTCCATACCCACGGGTTAAGAAAACCGGGATTTCATGGTTATTTGTGCTTAGAATTGCCCCAAGAGGAATTATAGTTGAATCTGACGACGAGCCTATGCAATATGAAGCTGCCGTAGATATGTCAACTCCTGAACAACATACAGACAATATCATTCTCACTGATCCGCAAAATCGAGAAGTTGAAATACTCTCCGATGTTACAGACGAAAAAAATCCCGAAGATGAATTTACTTATGAGGGTGAGGAAACTACTAATGAAGAGGACGATGATTCGAACCATGGTTCAGACGGTGAAGAATATATGTTATTTTATATATTGGAATGTATAAGTATGAATTATAATAAAACAAATGGAATCGATAATTACATGTTTAACATATATGTTATATACTTTAACAAATATATTATCATTTAAGTATATAACCTATATGTACAATATATAAAGTTAATAAATTTTAAATATATAGATTGGTTATACAATAGGATTGATATTGTTACAAATTTATGTATTAATTAGATCATATTATCACACAAAATGAAACATAAATCTAAGATCCATGTAAATTGATCCATGGAATCGATTTGATGCAAAATCAAAACAAAATCCAAATATCTTTATTCCAAAATTTTGCCGGTTAAATGAAAATATTTGGACTTTGCATCGATTTTGCGTCGAATCGACACAAAATCCAAACATTTTCATTCCAAAATTTTGCCGGTTAAATGAAAATATTTCGGTTTTGCGACGATTTTGCGTCGAATCGACGCAAAAATCAACCGCCAAATTTGACTGGTCCGAAAAAGGAGGCTTTTTGCGTCGATTTTACGTCGACACCACCTTCCTATATATGCTTGACATCCCCTCTTCCCTCATTCGCACCATCTCTCTCTCTCTCTCTCTCTCTCTCTCTCTCTCTCTCTCTCTCTCTCTCTCTCTCTCTCTCGATTTTGGATCAACAAGGTAATTTTTTTTTTTTACAAATCTTTTTAATTTTTAATTGTTAGATTTTTAGGATTCGAACATAGATGTTTAGGTATGGAATATATATTTAGGTTTGGATATTAGAAATTTGATATGGATTGAGTAATAGAATTTAGTATATTATAACGAAATATTTATTGTTTACATATTAATTTTTTTAAATATGAATTTTTTTTTGCTAGATGCAACCACCTACGTACCAACAGTTTATTAGCGAGGATAAGTCAGATCCCCGATCTTCAGATTCTCACCATGGATCTGGTTCGCGATCCGTTGCTCAGTCCCGTGAACGGGCGCCACCACCTCCTCGACATCCGCCTCAGCAATAGCCGGCTCAGCAACAGCCGCCGCTTCAGCCACATCCGGTACATGGAGTCGATGATCCCAAGGATGAGTACCAGCCTCCTCCCCCGCCAAACCCAAATCTTATGATGCTGATTACAGAGTTTCTCCGGGAACCGGGCCGGGATCAGCAAGTTAAGATTTTAGACCCTAATAGGCGGCCAGGCACTTATTGGTACGATAAATATTTATAATTAATTAATATTTAAATATTTATTTAAATTAATATTATTTAAATTAATATTTATTTAAATTAATATTTATTTATATATAATTTCTTTTTATTATAAGTTTACCATCGATAATTCGGTTGCTCGTTCGGTCACCGCTACGATCAAGGCCCATTTCACTATGTCACATGCTAACTGGACGCAGACGCCGCAGACTGTTCGAGACATTTGGTTCGAGTCATGGGCGGTAAGTGATATTTGTTATTTTAATTTTTAAAATAATTATTAATAAATTTATTTCAATTACTAATGTTATTTGTTTTTTTTCTAGCAAAAGTGGCATTAGGAGGAGTTTCGTACGGCCCAAGTGCGAGAGGCGTTCGAGAAAAAGGCGAAGCTTCGTCTCAATGGCACTGTGGACAATTGGAAGAAGGCGTGGCAAGCGAGAGGCAATGTTGTGATGCCTCGAGGGATGGACCCCAATGTTTGGGATGGCCTAGTACGGTATTGGGTTGATCCCCATTCCATTGTTATTTCGGGAAAGTGTTCGACTTCCCGTTTGACTCCAGTCGCCGAAGGAGATGGTCCTTCTAAGCATTGTGCGAGTCAAACATCGTACGCCGGACTGCGACTAAAGACAGTACTTCTTTTAAATTATTTTATTTACATTTTTAGTAATATTTATATATATATATATATATATCAAATGTGTATATAGTAATATATATATATATATATATAATCGTGTATCTGATTTTGGATCTGGATCCGGTCCCTAGTATTTGTATTTTCAGTATTTTAAAATAATTTTCATTTTTAGTTTTGGATTTATAAATTTTCATTTTATAAAAATTAATTTTGTTTTTATTTTTAATTTGAATTCGAATTTTTTAATTTTAATTTTTAATTTAATTTTAATTAATTTTTTCTTTGTAAAATAATATTTCGATGCTAAATCGTGGTATTTTAGCGTCGATCTCATATACAAGGCGACGCTAAATCGATGCTAATATTAGCTTCGAATTAGCATCGGAGAATTAGAATTATCGATGCGAAATCGATGCTAATTTAGCATCGATTTAGCCTCGAATTTTTGCATCAAATTAATTTCTAAGCTAAATCGACGCTAAGTTAGCATCGATGATTTACCTTCGAATTACCATCGAAATTTGATCGACGAAAAAATAGCATTGATTTTGCGTCGATTTGGGATTAGCGTCGACGTTTCGTTGAAAAATCGACACAAAGCCCTTATTAGCTTCGATTTTGCAATGAATAGTGCCAACGCAAAAAGGCTGTTTACTTGTAGTGATTCTTCCCATGTGGTGATCGAAGATGTGACCACACTCTTTTTCCATTGGGAGGTTTTATCTCCAAGTGAGAACGGAAATAGCGTGAGTTTGATCACATCCTCGGAGACACCGTTCATCTTCACGGTTCCACACAAACGATTGAAGTTATCCAAGTGCTCAATCGGTTGCTCCATAAACAAAGGACCACCGTCTAAAGAATTTGTGTGTTGTTTATTGAGTAGGTAAGTTACAACTTATATACAACCTAAGACCCAAATAAAGAAGAAAACTGATGAGATGGCAATCTCCTAGAGAATATACAACGAAATACAAAAGATGCAATATACTTTATGAAGAAGATATTTGCAAGTCTTGGAGACTACGCTTAACAAATTTTATTTTGGATTTTCTGCAAATAAAAATTTCCAAATGATAATTTTTGCAAGCATAGCTGCTACGTCTCAAAAATGCAAGTCAACCTGTCACTTCCTGCGCAAACCGCAATACATCCCTCATATATAACTAATATTATATAGATGACAAATAGTGTGTTGTGTCCTTTGCGATAGATAACCCGATTCAATCTTCAAATCCATCTCTGGTATAAGTGTAGAAAGAGATATGAAGACTATAAGAAAAAAAAAAGAGATATAAAGATGTATTCGGGAAGAAATTTGGAGAGGACGGGAATGAAAGAGGTCAGTTTCACCGAACCTCAAAAACACACCTATCCATGGATCCTATGGTATATTTGGAAGGAAAGAAATAAACAAGTCTTCAACGAAAAAGCGATCTTCTAGAGAGACACCCTACAACTCTTTACTCTTGAAGCGGAAAGATGGAGCATCCCAAACCAAAAGAATGCAAAAAAAAAACTAGACGGACCACATCATGACACACCAAGAGGGCCCTCCGGAGACCCCCGAATCCCGACTTGCCAAATCGATGCCTCTTGGATCGATCATGCGCCAATCAGTGGACTAGAGTGGAGCATAAGAGATAATATGGGACAAAGCATAATTGGTTTGAAAGGGTGTCGTAGGAGTATCTCGGCACTACATGCGAAGTTGGATGGGCTATTTTGGGTGATGGCATGCCTAAGAGAGATGCGACTTCTTTCAGTGAGGATTGAGTCGGATTATGGAAGCTTGATAAAAATGACTAATAGCCCATTGGATTGGCCAACATTTAATTCAACACTATATTATTTATTAATCTTAGAGATCATTTTGAAGGTTTTAGGTTGATTCATATCCTTCGGAGTGAAAATATATGTGCTGATTTCTTTGCGAAAGGAACACGAGCACGTGGTTATCTATTTTCTTATGTAAGCTAGACAGAACCGATATGAGTTGCTCCTCGAGATAATTATTATACCGTTTACACTTGATTTAATATATGATGGGTCTGTTAAAAAAGTATAGAAAAAGACAGTGAGCTTGATAAAAAAAAGTTATTTGTTCTTTTATCGCAATTGTGATAGGACCATAGATACATAAAGTCAACTCAATGTTTCAGAAGTGGACAATGAATTTATTCTGCTAATCAATTAATAATAGGGTTTTAAAATGAAAGAGACACTTTTGAAAAGTATTTAACGGAGGAGACACTTTGGAAATATGGGGCACTTTTACAACTGTTACAGAACTTTTAGCCCGATAATACCCCTGAACTAGATGATTGTCGTTGGTCCTTGTTACGATATGTGAGTTGGTGAGTAAATAATGTAGTTACAATTTAATAAATATGGGCCGTTGATTTACAGTAGCAATAAGGTTATGTACGGCTTGGATTAGAAGGAAAACGTGTGGCTAACATCTTGTGTCATCGGTGGGTATGTGACAGCGTGTGGCTAGCATCTGTAGGAGAAGAAAGCATGGATAGTGGAAAGATATAGATAGTACAGAGTGTTGAGCCATTGTAGCGGTGGATTCTGGCTTGAGATAATATGGAGGAGTATTGTTTGGTCATTTGTGGAGATTGGCATTGTTCTTATATCGGTGAATGGGATTCCATTATTGATAAAGATAGGATGTCATGAGTCATACTCGTGAGAGAGGGCTTAAGCATATTAGAGATGGAGGATTTAGTGTTTGGTGAGTTTTTGCCGGAAGGTGGTCTACGGAAATTGGTTTCTCTGAGCTACTAGCCACCAAATGCAATGATGTTTGCGACTGGGAAGAAGACACTGTGCTGATAACAACTGACGGAGATTTAGATTTTTTTCTAAGAAAGTTTGCTGGAAACCCAAATGTTAACCTTTTTGCTTGTCTTGAATGGGGGATAAAACGCAAAGCCAGTGGGTTGGTGGAAGATGAAGCTGGTTTTAGAATGCCTAGCTTTACAAGCAAAAACCGTTGTGGATTTGAAAAAGGTGGCTCTTCTCGTAGCCGGTACAGGGTGATAGAAGAAAATGTTTGGGTATCTTTAACTGCGGCATTTGAAGACGAAACCGTTGCTGGTGGGGGAGGATGAGGAGTTTGTAGCTGACGTCGAGCTAGTTGAAGCCGAGTTAAGTAGGCGAGGTCAAACTCGGGGTAAAATTGACGATAAGTTTTCTGAGAATGAGTTTGTTGAAGTTGAATATGGGGATGTTGTGGAACAGGATGTGAGACCGCAAGGTTATGACAAATATTTTTGGGATCCTTTACTGGATGACCAGTATGGTGGTTCTAACGCAGTTGAAATCTTATGCAACACGAATGATGCTTTTGATCCCCGAGTCATAGTAAATGGTGGGAGTTGTGGGAAAACAGAGGGGTCATCCCCAAAATCTGAAGAGCCGAGAAAGGGTTTTCAAAATGGAGGTGCTGGTGGATCAGGTCTCATGAATAGTGAACTTGTGGTAATGGTCGATAACGCTGGAGGACGTTTGGATGAAGTCGATGATGAAGAGTTTGACATCCTTCCATTATTTAATGATACTCTGTACGTGCGGGATGATATTCCGGATTTAGACAGGCCTGAAGACGATGAGCGTATATATGTAGGGAAGTTGTATGATAGCAAATCGGATTGCCAAATTGCATTAGCAATTTATGCAATAAAGCAGCAGTTTTACTTCAAGCAAACGAGGACGAAGGTAGACTACTTTGTATTGAACTGTGCTGATGAGCATTATGATTGGAGGATACTACCTCATGAACAGAAAGGTAATGGATACTATGAGATAATAAAAAAAAGCAGAACTTAGGCACACATGTCCAGTGGAAACGAGGAACAACTATAGGAAGATGGCAACCAACCGGGTACTAGCAGCGGTGTACAAGGCCAAGTTTAGAGACCCGGTTTCAGGTCCAAGGCCCATGGATTTGCAGCAGATGTTTTTGGAGGATCTGCGGGTTTCGGCATCTTATATGAAGTGCTGGAAGGTGAAACAACAAGCAATTGGTGATGTTAGAGATAATGAGGAAGACTCGTATCTGAAGCTACCTAGGTATTTAGAGATGTTGAAATTAGGTAACCCTAGGACAATTGCGGAGTTGGAGACAGAAGAGGAAGGGGATGGCAGTGAAAGGTTTCCGTATTTGTTCTTAGCGTTTGGGGCATCTATAACGGGGTTTAGGAAGTTAAGGCATATTATTGTTCTGGATGGAACACATTTAAGGGGCAAATACAAGGGTTTGTTCCTTACCATCACTAGACAAGATGTTAATTTCTAGGTATTTTTATCTGGCTTTTGGCGTAGTCGACAGTGGGAATGATCACTCATGGACTTGGTTTTTGCAAAAGTTGGAGCGTGTAATTGCAGATAGTATTAACCTGACAATCATCTCGGATAGGCACGGGTCGATATATACTGCGAAAGGTAGAATATTTCCCAAAGCACATCATGGGACGTGTATGTTGCACTTGGAACGTAATGTGAACAGCACCTTCAAGAGTAAGGGATTGGCTAAATTCGTTGGAGTAGTAGCCTGTGCTTTCAGGGTAGGTGCCTTCCGCAAGATATTTAATGAGGTAAAATCGCAAAACCGTGCATGTGGCATGTATTTGGAGAAAATTGGTATTGCGCATTGGTCTAGGGCGTATTTCAAAGGGGATAGGTACAATTTAATGACAAGTAACATAGCGAAGACTCTAAATAAGGCTTTGCTAAAAGGGAGATCATGTCCAATAATGGACATGGGGATGTTTATCAGGGCAATGATGACAAGGTGGTTTGACGCGAGAAGGAGGAAGTCAATGAAATATAGAAGAGCCATGCCGCCAGAGGTCGATAAGCAAATGACACTAAATATGAAACACTGTGTAGGTAGAAGGGTTAACAATTTGACAGATTGGAGCTGTGAAGTGGTAGGCTTTCTGGGGTCACGGGATGTGGTTATGCTTACTGATAGGAAATGCTCATGTATGGTTTATGACAGAACAGGTGTGCCCTGTTGGCATGCTCTAATGGCAGAAGATAGTAAAGGGAGTATCATACGGGACATTGGTTAAGGATTGATACAAAACTGGTACATGGGTGGGGACATATGAAGGAGATATTGTCCCTGAGTTAGATCCAATGAATGTGGAGGGTTCAGATGAGTTTGATAAGTGAGTGTTGCTTCCGCCATGGACAAGGCGTCCAAGTGGCAGGCCACGTGAGAGGATACCATCCAATGGCGAGATGCATGTAAGTGTGTAATTCAAATTTATCTAGAGTAATATTGTAGTTGAAGTTAATTGTTATTATTTTTTTAGATTGACAGCGGAAAGCGAGTGAGTATGAACAGGTGCTCATGTTGTCATTGTGTTGGGCACAATAGGTCAACATGTAACAATCCTATATGAAGGCGGTGGGTTTGGTATCCAAAAAGAAGGATGCGTTTTGGATAGTTAGTTGACCGGCTACATGGATTTTTATGGATTTAAGAGGGAGTTTGATTACCTTTAGGTTATTTTTGGTATTGGTGTCTTGGAGAAAATGTATTGTTGGAACCGTATCTGCTAACTTTTTTTGGTGTAAGATATAACTTTTGTGTATGCAAAAAAGTTCTAAGGCAGTACATGGAAGCCGTTATATGGGCAATTAACATAGTATGTATTTTTATTCATGTGGATTTGTCTGGATGGATTAATATGTGTGTGTATAGGAGGACCTAACCAATTGGTTATATATGAGTAGAAGTTGAAGAGATAAAAAAGAAAGAGATTTCTAACTAACATGGTTTTTTTTTAGTTGTCTGTGACAATGGACAAAATAAAGGTTTCAGACAATGAATGGTGAACTACATAAGATTTTGACCATGAAGAGTTGAACACGGGTACGTAACCACAACTGTTAAGCTGTATCTCAAGGAGGTTGCTATTCAAGGATAAACATTTGACAACGTAGTAATAAATTTGATTTGAATGGAAAGAGCGGCAAATTTCCCTCCACCAAGCATTTGAAAATGGAGGTGTACCTAAATCTGTAAGGTTCATGTGGTGTGGAAGGTGAACACGTCACCTAGTAACCATAGAACCAGGATAGCCATGTAATTATCTAGGAGTCGTGACCCGCCGTAGTAAAAAATTCTTATACATCATAATGTCACCTGTAGTTCCTTATTCTCGAAAAAAATGTTTATGCAGTAAAAAAAAATGAGTCTAGCGGGTGAAATATAGAGGAAATTGCCGGCGAATGTGTTGGCAAAGATTGCGAGCCACTGCGCTGATGATGGTGTGGAAGCACTGAAAAATCTGATCCTAGTTGGGCCTGAGTGGAAAACTGTTGCCTTGTCTGATAAATGTCTTTCACGACTGCGTATGGTCCTCCACCATGATTACGCCTGGTGGTTTGACCCCTACTATTGGTACTACATATTGTTCCAGAAGTGTGTGGTGGCTAAAAATTCGCATGCGGTATATGTACATTGTATAAGACTTGCTTTAAATGCAGGGGAGATAAATGCTTCCCTCTACATATTGAATGACATTAAAGACGTATTCCCAATGGCGAAACTAATGTTCATAATGCTTAGTTGTTGCGCGGGAAGAGATTGTTTGGAGGTGTATCAGGAGTTTTGTATGCAGTTTTCCAGGGTAAGTGTTGTGGAGTGGATGGAAGCTGAGTTGATATACCACATTAAAGCGGTGGATCCAAAAATGGTGGATACGTACGGTGAGACATGGGCGCCTGTAGATTTTTCCGAATGTTGGGATCTGCACAAGATGTTAGGTGAGGAAACGGGGAACGCTGAAAGTATTGTGTGTACTTCTATTTATCGAGAGATGTATGAAAAATGACCTAGGATGCACGCAGCGTGTGTGTATTTGTGTATGATAAATTTATTTTGTTGCATTATAAATGTTGTATGCAGTATGTAATGGAAACCTTGGCAGTAGTTCTTTGTGGTGGGTGTTTGTGGCCGTAATCTAGGAATAGGAGAATCAAAAATCCTAACTTGTGGGATATGATTTTGGTTATGTAAAATATATGTAAAATTTCGGGTGTGGACCATGTGTTCAAAGTATCGTGGATAGTTGGTGTTGGTAAGATGTAGTGAAGGGGAAAATCTGAAATTGTAATTTGTGGGATATGATTGCTAGTTATGTGAAATATTTGTACAAGTGCGGGGTTAACCCAGGTGGTAAGGATTTTGTGGATAATTGTTCATGTTGTGATATAAGTGTTAGTTTTGGTGATATGATGCATGAGTCGGGTTTTTGAAGTTTTAGTGTTGTGGGTAGATGGCGTGGACATATCATACAATACTTAATTGTGATGGTGATCATGGGACCAAGTACCTTGTAGATGTGATATGATTGTGGGAATTTGAAATTATTTGTGCAAGTACGGGTTAACCAGGTGGTCAAGGTATTGTGGATAATTGGCGATGGTGTGTTTTGAGAATTAGGATTGTGGTTTGATGCATAAATCCTCTTAATGAGGTACTTGTGTGGGGGTGGATCGCGTGGACGTATCATAAAATATTTCCATGTGATGGTGACCATAGACCCAAGTGCCCTGTACATGTTAGTGATGGACAAAACTGTGTGGATAACGGGTTGATCAATAGTTAGCTTTGATAGACAGATCATACAATCATTGGGATGGATTGTGTAATGGCAAATGATTGGAGGTAGTTATTACGAGTTGGACAGTCAATATCAGAGATGGCATTGATAGGTGCTAGTATGTAGACACAACGGATATCATTGATGAGTGCAACTCATAAAACATAGAAGCAGTAGAGGTAGGATAATACAGAAATAAGTTGGTATGATAATACATAAATAAGTTTGGGATAGTGGAATACAAGAGTTGATAGTTTAGAAGGGTGATCGAATAAGGATACTAATGCAAGAAGAGAGGCTGGATCATCTCCTGATATGTGTCAATTGCGAATTACTGCCTAAAATTGTCGACATGGGTGTCTGTGATAGACGCCATAATATCAGTCATGTGACCATGCGCATGTAGCTCCATGAATTTAACTGCTACATGACAATAATCTCCAGACCGTTTGTTCTCATAAAGACCTTCAGGTCGGTGCCATATGAATGGTTTTAGGCCATGAGTTTGGGATGTCTGGAGTTTGCAAAAGGTTTGTATAACTTATGGCAACGTTTGAACAACTGGTTCCATGTATTCGTGGACTTTCCTGTCAGCGTAAAGAGATGGGAAATGATCAAAAATCTCGATACTCCAAAGTGTGAGGTTAATGGCCAACCCAATCCAGTGAGCTTTGCGAGCATTGTTCTATATCATGGGGATGTAAACAATGTCAACGTCTTCAAACCATTCAGAACCAGTCTTGATAATAAAATGTTTGATGTTGTCTCCCCATTTGATCCGGTTCTTGATTTTTGCAGCAGTGAGGGACCGGTGTTTACGTAGAAGGTGGTTAATCAACCAAGGGGAAGAGAAGCATGAACGTTTCGTAGCAAGCAAATCAGCGTGTATGTCCCCAAGGAAAGACATCAGGACCTCCATGTGCTGCATAAATGTATTATATTGTATAAGAAACTGAATGAATTTGGAAATTTAGCGAAAAGAAATTAATGAATATTATGGTAGTGGATATATTTACCAAAGTGGAAACCCATTTCTTGCTTTCGGCTAGGTCTAACAGGAAGGTGTTGGAGATGGTAAAATTAGAAGGGATAAGATACTCTCTGTAGAAATAGATATATTAGTATGTTAGTTGCAAATTTGTATGGCTATTTAACTGAATATTTATGTAAAGCTAACGTTTGTGGGATGATTTGAGCGTCTTCTTCCACATCTTATATATGTATGTCTTGGCAGTTGGTAGGAGGTCAAGTTGGGCTTCCATGGGTGTAGCTGAAAAAATGGACAGCAGTTCGATTTCTGCTTCGGAAGGTTCATGTTTGGACCTCTTTTTTGGGGGTGACGAGTCGCTCAAGCAGACTGCCTGTGAATGTACAAATGATGTGTCCATGTTTAGTATGTTAATGTAAAGGAGGTGATTGAATGTTATATGTGTTTACCTGAATGTGATCAGCAATGGGTGGTATGTCAACAGTTAAAAAAGTGTTTGTTTGTCCTTGACCTACTAGACATGACTGTACGGTGGAATACATGTGTTATCCAACTTTATGAAGAAGATATTATTGAATGTATTGAGTGTTTACCTGGATGTGAGCCAAAGGTTGTGGTGGCAGATGGACAAGTAATGCAATGTCAGTATGAGGTTTTCCAGAAGAGCATGCCTGTCTGGTTGAAGGATTTTTTGAAATGCATTGGGCTGGTTCTGTAGTGGGCAAACCTCGTTGGTCATCTGGTTGTGTCTGCATATAGGGTAAGTTAGTTAAAACGACTTTGGACGTGAGTGAATGTATGTGTGGTAATAAGTATGTTATCTAATTTTATAAAAAAGACATTGTTGAATGTAATGTGTGTTTACCTGGATATGGTGTGGTGAATGAACAGGTATTGCAGTATTCAGCTGTGGTTGGCCATATGGATATGCATGTATGGTTGAGGGCATATTAAAAGTGCATTGTGCATCTTCTCCAGTGTGCAACCTTCTTGGTCATCTGGTTTTGTCTGCATGTTAGGGAGGTTAGTTAAATCAGTTCATAATAAACCTGTTGAATGCAAACGATAAGAGAATTTACCTGCTCATCAATGCACTCTGAAATGGTGTTCACATGACTAATTCGAAGCTGTGGAGTGCAAACCATTTGAGAATTTGGGTCAGTGAGAGTACGAGGAACATGATGTAAAGAAGTTAAAACAATTAGAGGTAAAACAGGAGATATGAAGGAGGGTTACATCGACTGTATCAGATAGGGGAAGGGCTGGTTATATATGGAAATCAGTCTGCATGGGATGAACAAAAAAAGATATATGTTAGTGTTTGACGACAGTAGAGATGATGGCTGTATTGCGCGGGCAAGTTTTCCAGCGGGAACATATGGTGTGCTCACCTAGTAGTCATCATGAATTACCTCGGACTGATGTTCATTCAACTTGTTTGGAGATTCTTGCGTGGGCTGCAATTTGAAATTTTTTTTTAAAAAAACTATAAAGCTAAAACATTGGAATGGGAAATATTGGCGATTAATTTGTTCCCCTAAGTGGTTACCTGTGTACAGATAGGAGTGCCTGACGTCAGTTGGGTAGTTATATCCATTGATTGCGAAGGGCTGTCGATAGTGTCATGACATACTCCACCAACCTAAATTTGCAGAATCAGTTTCGTATCAGTAAATGTAGTACGTGTGTTACGAATGGAAGGGCATCAAAAGTAGTAAAGTATTGGTACAAGTTGCTGGGGTGTTGTGGCAATTGGTCCTTGAGAGGCTATTTCCATCTGCATACAATGAAAATGTATAATGAGTAATGCACATATGAGCGTAAAGAGTATGGAGAAGGCATTTTGGAAAATGAGAACCATTTGGTCCACGGTTGGTTGTCCATTTTGTGCCCCTTCTACTCGCTCCACCTAGGTACAGTTAGGATTGATTTTTTCTTCATGTTGCGTCAGGCTGACCATGTTTTCCTGTCCACACGGTTTAATCTACATACAAGCGAGAAGTGGCGTCAGTTGGGATGTGAGATGAATGTTAAATGTGTAAAAAATGCAGTGTTGACCTCATTTTGGAAATTGAGAACCATTTAGTCCACGGTTGGTTGTCCATTTTCTGTCTTTTCTACTCGCTCCACCTTAGTACAATTAGGATTGCTTTCATCTTCATGCCGCGACAGGCTGACCATGTTTTCCTATCCACACGTTTCAATCTACATACAATCGAGAAGTGACATCAGTTGGAATGTGAGATGAATGTTAAATGTGTTAAAAATGCAGTGTAGACCTCATTGTTTTGAATTTGTATAGCTTGAAGAACTCGATGGACGGAAGAATAGTCCAACCATTGTACCGATGTTACCTGTCTGTTGGTACCATTGTGTTGGGCATCTTGGATTTTGTCGTCCAGCGTCGCAACTGTTTCGTATTCTTGTGACACTCTGTCTGGCCTACATCCGCGAGGTGTATTAGGCGAAGCACTTGACATTTTGTTTGTCTTTGGCGCATTACGAGAAGTGGGTCGGCGAGGTTTACTCGCCCTAATAAAACTGGAACGTCGCTTGGACAACTTGCAGGAGCGGTTGAATCTCATTGCTTTAACTTGTCTGTGTAATCATCCCAACTGGTGTGAGAGTTTTTGTTGTTCAACTGCGAATGTATCAGAGAGGTTTTGCATTTTGCTTTTAACCCAAGACCTTATATCTTCCATGTTTGTTGGCTCGTCGGTGAAATAATCATGGATAGTGCGCTGCTTGCGTCGGGAAGATTTGCGTATGGTTTTAGTGGGTGCAACATAATTGCGTGCAGCAGTATGCTTCTTCGTACGTGGGATCAGTGGCTTCCGTGATATTATGTGCTTCTTATGAACTTTGATAGGGCTGATTTTCTTGTAAGAAATGAGTGGGAGAGAAGCTTCACACCCCCACACCAGTCCAACTTCTTGAAAACATGTCCTTCTTTGATCAGATCCTCCATATATGCCACCTTCTTGTCCTTGACCTCGTCATCCCATTTCAGACAGACATCCTCTAGTAATTTATCAGCTGGCAGCAGAGGGTGAACCTTTAGCTGTAGGTAAGATAGTTGGATAAGTTGTAGCATACTTAGGAAATGACAGCAGCAAAAATGCCTATGCAACAAATTCACTTACTGTTTGTCTGTTCTCAACTTCGTGAACATCGTTGAGAGACATGACTGTGAGTTTGGGAAGTCCAATAAAGGACGCTTGAAGTAGGGTACATGTGTCAGAAGACTTGTGCACCTTTGCTAACAGAGAAGGGACATACCGAAATGCAAGCAGTTGCAAAACCAGCGGGAACCCTTGCACTTTATAAGTTTCTATTGTAGTTGTTTGCATAATGTCCCAACTGCATCGTCACGTTTACCTGGAATTTTGCTGCCCGGTGTCATGGACGATAAGGTGTGTAGGAATGACTCACGGCCCCAAGAAAATCTAAGGAATGCATCAACATCTTCCAACATGTCTACATATTTGGGGGTGGGCCTATGAATCTGGTGAGTTGATATGAGAACCCCATCTACTATAAGAACAAGTGCGAGAGCAAGCTTTTTCCAACTAGACATGTCCGTTGAATCTGTAATCATTCCAGACACGTCGGTCAATGCAGCTTTCTTATCGGGGCCAATAAGCTTCTTCCAAAATGAACTAGGTTCTTCCCTCACTTGTGGCGGGTATTCAGGGTCGTATTCATCTGGAAACTAATCGCATGGTAATCCAAAGATGCTTGAAAACTCAGCAAGCAAAAAACGCATAGGGTGTCCACTGAAGACCATCCACATCTGATACTTTTTTCGTTAATACTTGTGTGCAGAGGAGTGCGTGGATTAATTTGCACGAAATTGGGCACATGCTAACCGGGATATCAATAGTTTGCCAAAGCATGAGTTTCTTATCGTCTCAAACTCTTTAGACCCTTCCAACTGCTGGCGAACAAACGATATGATGTCTGGTTTTGAATAAACATTCAGTCTAGCGTTTGGGTAACTGTCTGTAGCAAACATTCTCGATGGAAGACTGTTGTCACATTTTTTGCTATCGTCAATCGAGTTTGTTCCTACGGGCATAAACGAGAAACTAGTCATATCATGCAATATAATGGATCGAGATCTATGAAAGGATGTACTAATGGAGTACTATTTCGGCCGAAATCAAGACTAGGGGTGAGAGATCTGCTTACCTATGATGACATCATCGCCGAGATCTGGTTCCGCCTCAGTCAGAGTCTTCATCATCCTTGTCGATCGAACTTTGTAATGGTCTATGGTGGTCCTTTCGTTGTGGCTTCTGTAATTTGGTCGCGTACGATCGAGTCGCTGGCGGAGATAACGGTTGAGCAAAGCAACGGTGGAGACCGTATCGGGTGGAGGAGTCGTGATTAGGGTTTTTACTGAGACAAAACAACTGTAAAAGATAAAAGGTTAATTATATGTTAAAAAGAATAATGGTTAAGAGTTAACTAGACAGATGGGTATAATATGTAATACACACATCCAAAGTGTGCTAGTAGCAGAAAGTGTGTATTTAGATTAGTTTTCTAAAAGTGTCTCTAATGGTAATTATTCCTTATTGGTCATCTTGTAACTCCTGAATAGCTCTTACAGATTACAACATTATATGCGTTTCGGCTTATTCGTGCCCGAACTCCGGGTTAGTGCAAAAATTTATGCCTACAATTTGAGAGAGTGCTTAAACATACCCGAACTTATTAAAATTCAAATTTTCCTACCCAAACTCATAAAAGTAGGCGTACACATACCTAACGAGTTACGGTGTTAGTTTGTCCGTTAAATGTGCTGACTGTGATGCTGAGTCATTTGACAAGTCAGATGAGTTTTCGGCTTATTCATGCCCCAACTCTCCAACTCTAGGAATCTGTGAAAATACCTTCCCAAAGTCTGAATTTTTTTTTTTTTGCTTGATTATTTTGTATTTGTTATGGTAAATCCCTTAACATTATTTATGAAGTGATTTTGGAGAAAATGCGCGTTTGTCAACTCCACAATCACTCTCACCAATTTCATTATAACATGACAACTTATTAAACATAATCACAATTTTTATATAAAACTACTCCTCTATGCTATTTAAAATCAAATGAATATATATATTTATTAATAATTTAGAATTACGTTCATGAAAACTAAACATGTAAAAAAATTGTTAATTACGTGTTTAGAATCTAAACAAATATAAAAGATCAATATTTACAAAATTGAACACACTGAGCATCCGGTATTAAAAATAAAAATAACATATTACGATTTTAAGAATAAAAATAACATATTAAATATATACATATAATATGTACATATTATCATGGTATATATAGTTTTAAATCACACATTTTAATATATTATTTTAAAAAATTATATTTTCGAAAGAATATCTTCTAATATTTACTAACTATATTTACATATCCGATTTTTAATGTAATATTCTTATATTGAAATTTTCTTTAAACAAAATAAAACTATTTTCAAAACTAATACATTAGATACTTCTATTAACTTTTTTAAAAAAATAGTCCACAAGCCCTAGCCAATACTTGCACTACTTAGTCCCACCAAATATTGATCATAAATACTCATATAATTATCAATCATGTATACTTATGATACAATTCATAAGCATAAATTGTTATAATATTTAATTAAACTTATAAGTATCATTTATTTGAATAATTTATCTTTCAAATATTAAAAGTTATAATAAATGATAAAATATCAACGCAACATTATTGTATTTTATTTAATATTAAAAATTAATATTTAGTAAAAACAAATTCAGACATTAAATTTAATTGGAAAAATTAAAAAATTAATCTAAAACTTAAATTCATTTGAAAAGATAAGATAAATTTGATAAAAATTTAAATAGGAACCGAAACGATATTAAATCGTCTTGATATATGTTTTATTTTAAATGTTATTATTCGCAAATCGAAAATTTTTAAAATCGAAAAATATTCAAAATATTAAAATGGGAAGGTATTTTCATAAATTCCTAGAGTTGGGGCACGAATAAGCCGAAAGTCCATCTGACTTGTTGGTTTTTACCGGTTTTCAACCATGATATTCATCGTTTTATCGAGTCTTTTCTACGTTTTAGAGTCTTTTCAGGTTGAAACATGTTTGGATGGAGTCTAAGGCATAAGCAGCAAGGAATGGTTGCAAACGGATATGTGAAGATTCATGATCCTGCGGAAAGGTCAAAATTTCAGGTCGATCCATTGGTGGAAACGTATTCATCGAGTGCCGAACTTTTGAATTTTCCGGCAACATAGACCCTAAAAAACTTGATACACAAAGTTTTAACCCTAAAATATCACTGCAAGTGCACAGCAAACGAAGTAGTATTTCGGGATCGAATCCAGGAGAACCAAGTGAAACGCTACGAATCTATATGGGTGAAGTTAAGCTAAGGTGGCAATATGAATGTTGATAGCAATAATAAATGAAAATAGCAATTTAAACGGTGTGAAATCAATAAAAAGCAAGCGTTAAGTCTAGGACAATTCGCAGGAATTCAGAGATCATGAACCAGACAATTATTCAGGGAATAATAAGCGCAATCTTAAACTCAAACATGAATATTTAACCAATCCACTGTCGTGGTATCAATTACTTTATCTAGTAACCTAAGAATCTAAACCGTCGTTTGATCTTAGAATTCTAAACAAGTATTAACGATTTGATATGTTCACAAATTGCCTTAACATCAGCTTTCGTTGGCTAAGCACAATTTGCTCACCTATGTTCTATCAAATAATCTATAACACTTTTGATGAATAGATTAAACCTAAAATCAGAGATTAAGTGATCAATTTAATCTAAGCAGTGAGAATAACGATAGGTGAAGACAAGATGATAAAACCCTATCTATGTCTGATTCAGTGATTCATAAATTGCCTTGAAACCATAAACCTAACTATGAAACTACTCAGACATGGATGCAGAGAAACAAGAAGGAGATGAAGAAAAACTCATAATCAAATAAATAGAAATCCAAAGGGGTTCAGAAATCTTCTCAAGAGATGTAGAGACAGAGCTTCGTCTCCCCAAAGCTTACAAATTGCAGAAAACTAAATGTCTGAATAGAATAATAAATTGTTGCCTAAACAATGGCTAAAAATAACAGATAAATAGGTCTAATAATTTTCTGGTCGAAAGCTCTGGCAAAGCCAAGCCCAATAAAGAAAAACTGAAATTTCCTTTTTTCTTCACATGTTTCTTTTGCTTGCCAGACGGACGTGTCTTCACTAAAACTTGTATAACTTTCGATCGCACCGTTGGAATGACCTCAAATTACTTCCAAACGAAATCTAACTCGACGCTCTATCTTGTTTCAAAATTTTAGGTTGATCCATTGGTGGAAACATATTCATCAAGTGCCGAAGTTTTGACCTTTTTCGCAAGATCATGCATCTTCACATATCCGTTTGAAACCATTCCTTGCTTCGTATGCCTTAGACTCCATCCAAACATATTTTGACCTGAAAAAAACTCTAAAACGTGGAAAAAACTCGATAAAACGATGAATATCATGGTTGAAAACCGGTAAAAACCATGATATATCAACTCCCCCAGACTTAGCGTTTTGCTTGTCCTCAAGCAAACACTAAGTATAGAGTCGAGGTTTGAAAATCACGGGAACTCACCTTCTCTTTAGAACGTTTTAATGACCATTCACCTCATAATAAACATATTGCAAAACCAATCTCAGTCGAACCACCATGTACTTCTCTGCAGATATTCGTAGCTTTCCAGATTCAACCCACAATTTCGCAATATTGTCCATAAGCCTTTCATCACTAGGTCTCATCGATGATCTCAATGCCAAGAACCTTTTAGACTCATTCACGTACAATACCATGACAAACCAACCATATAATCCTTGGTACTCTTTCTCTCCTCCAGACTTATTATGTTCTCATCATTTCTTCTTCTTTTCTTCTCTTTTTTATCTCAAAGGTGTAAGGGAATAATGGTATCACGGGAAATTTTCCTAACCTCGCTTCCAACCTTTGTGTGATCATTCCTTTCGAAGTAAAATAATGGGATCGCCGGAAATTTTCCTAGCCTTTTACTCGAAAGAAAATCCTTTCATCTTTTATGCTTTTATTTAACTTAGAATAAGGGAGAGGAGTACCATCACTTTTCACACAAGATGCATTTGTCAGGTATGGACGAGGAGTCAAGCCCTATGAACACCAATCACATCGATGAGGTAAAAGGAAGAGCTCAGAAATTAGCTCGGGCTTAGTGGATTCTGCTGGAAATATAGACATCTCTAGTTAACTGGTCAGCCTTTGGATTTTTTATTAGTCGGATCTGAATTGATTCTGCAGCAATGGTTACTCGGATGAAATAGTCACACAATAAACCAAAAGAAAAGTAATCATTCCCAACAAATTTGACTCAATAAATTGACAAACTGACTCAAACAGAAAACAAAAAAAAATAACGTTAGTAAACGATGAACGCCCTCCCCCAGACTTACTTCACACCGTCCCGGTGTGAAAATAAATCAAGAGAAAGTTAAAAAGAGACTCAAAAGATGAAAGTAATATTTTTTTTTTTTTGGCAGAAAAAGTATCTTGGCCCAAATCGATCGATCCACCCTTGCATCGATCGATCTGAAAACATAATGTGGTTTGGTGTCCACGTGGATCGATCCATCTGCAAATTTTTTTTTTTTTTTTTTTTTTTTTTTTTTTTTTTTTGCACGGACCGATCGATCGACGGCCGGATCAATCGATCCACATGTAGATCGATCGATCTGATGTTGGGAGGTCGATCCAAAAACTTTCGGCCAATTGGATCGATCGATCTGCCCCGTTTTTGTACGGTTTCTTTTTTTTTTTTTTTTTGAAAAGAAACAGAAACACTTAGAACCAAAACCAAAAGTTCAAAAATAACTGAAAATAAAGTATGTACACTTACCGGTGAATTGCCTCCCACCAAGCGCTTGTTTTGAGTCATTAGCTTGACTTTGGTCTCATGTATCAGTCAGGAAGATGGGCATGGGAACTTGCTCCAAAACAAGTTCCCCGATCAGTCATCTTAAACTCTAGAACCCTACTCAACATTTCCTTCACAGCTTCTGCACCCTTCTCTTTAAACTCTGGAGTGAGAATAGCTCTAACCTTGGAGAAAGGCTTCGAACTTCCTTTGCACTTCACCTTATACTTAATCGTGTCGCCAACACACCTCAAAGGTACCAAAATCATATGAGAATCTCCTTTGATTCTTTGGCTCGTCACCTTCTCCTTGCCTTTTTCGTTTGACGGGCTTCCTTGTTAACGATGTGAGAGTCTCCATCCAGGACTTTCTTGACCTCACTCTTAGCAACAAACTCCTTCGTTGTCTCGATTAAAAACTTCTCCCCACTGATAATGGTCACACAAGATGCAATTTTGGTTGCTTCATTATTGGGTAAGGCTTTGTAGAAGACCTTTTTGTCAATATTGGAGAATGAGACTCTCCTATTAGACAAATCCATGACTGCACCCACTGTCGCCATAAACGGTCTCCCAAGAATAAGAGGCATATCAGAATCCTTAATCATCTCCACCACCTGGAAATCAGTAGGAATAAGACAATTTCCTACTTGAACATGTAAGTCATGAATGGTGCCATGTGGAATCGTGGTGGAAGAATCTGCAAACTTGAGAGATATCTGAGCATTTATCATCTCAGTAATCACGAGCTTCTCTGCAATAGCCTTAGACATGAGATTAATAGAAGATCCAGAATCACAGAGAGATTCTTCAAATTCAACTCCTGAAATAGAGCATGGAACCACAAACTTCCTAGGGTCTTCCACCTTAGGCAATATCTTCATAGGAGATGGTGTATTCCTTGCTTCAACAAAGAGGGCCTTGACAACTGTAAGGCTTTCTCTGGTATTTCTAGCAAACTTCCGATATGTAGGATTGCCTCTAAGTGCATCTTCAAACGAGATATCATGGGAAAGCTTTCTCACCATCTTATTGAATTCAGCTAGCCTCCCTTTGTCAATATGATTCTTCAGTCCTTGAGGGTATGGGATTCTAGGGATGTACGGCAATGGTTCCGCAGCTTCCTCTACTTCTTCCAGTTTAAGCGGTGCTGGTTCAATCTCCATCTTACTCTGAACTGATATTGCACTGCAGTGCTCTCTGGGATTTGTCTCAACTTTTCCTGGAAGAGTCCCTGGCGGTCGCTTGGCTGATGCTGAGATCTGAGCTACCTGAGTGTCAAGCTTCTTCACGTGAGTAGAGAGAGATTCAATCTTACCATTGAGATCATTGTACATGCTGTCCACCTTGACATTGATCTCGCTAGCAGATTTCTGCTGGTTGAGCAAGAACTGCTGCATAAGAACCTTGAGTTCATCTTGAGAGTCAGTCATGGAGCTCGCAGGAGTTTGGAATGGGGCTGATGTTGTTGGTTGGAAATTGTTGAATGGCTGGTTCTGCTGAAATCCACCTTGAAATCTGTTATGGCCCTGATTTTGCACGAACTTATTTTTCTGAAAACCCTGAGAGAAGTTTTTCTGGAAACCCTGATTTTGCACGCCAGTCTATCCTGTAAACCCCTGAAAAGCAGGAACGCCCAAGTTTTGTACGATTGGTTTTCTCTGAAATTGTTGACCCTGAACGTTCACTTGCTGTGGATAGACTTGATCTTGCAGATTCTCGATATTCGTGCTTCGGTAAGACAGATTTGGGTGGTTTCTGTAATTCTGGTTGAAACCCCTGTTTTGCACGAAACCTTGCCCGTTCACATAATTCACCTCTTGCAACTCATCAGCCCCTTCTTCAGCGAATTCCTGGTAGAAAATAGGGTCGGTCCCACTCTCGCAAAACTGAACACCTCTTTGACCTTGACTTGCCTTCGATAGCTGATTTACCTTCTCATTCAGCTCGTCGATCTTCTGAGACTCCACGCTGTTGACACGCTTAGACCTATCATACTCAGCACAGTGGTTGTTGGAATTTGCAGCCAAGTTTTCAATCAGTTGGTAGGCTCCATACTTACTCTGACTCATGAAATCCCACTGCTAGCAGCATTGACAGCGTTCTTGTAATCGCATTCGACTCCATCTTAGAAGATGCTAAGAATCTGCCCATCCGAGTATCCATGATGAGGGCACTCTCTGCGATACTCTTTGAACCTCTCCCAAGCCTCACAGAAGGACTCTCCTAAATATTGCCGGAAGCTGGTGATCTTGTTCCTCAGCGAAGCCGTCTTGGATTTGGTGTAGAAGTGATCCAAGAAAGCGGCTTTCCATTCATCCCAAGTGGTCAACGATCCAGGAGGTAGAGACTTGAGCCATCTCAATGTCTTGTCTGCCAGAGAGAAAGGGAAGACCTTGCACTTGATGTAATCAGCTGGCACCCCATTCGACTTAGTAGTGCTGCAGATCTCCTCGTAATTCTCTATGTGCTCCATCGGATTTTCAGCTGGTAGACCATGGAACACGTACTGCTTCACAAATCTGATCATATGAGGCTTGATCTCGTAATCCTACCTTGCAATGGTTGGTGGACATATAGCAGCTCTGTTCTGGTAGAAGGTATGGGGAGTGTCTGCATCCCCCAATCGTAGGCGGTTGCTGATGTTTTATTTTTATTTTTTTTGTACGGATCGATCGATTGACATCTGGATCGATAGATCCACATGTAGATCGATCGATCTAATGCAGGGTGGTCGATCTAATAACTTTCGGCCACTCGGATCGATCGATCTGCCCCATTTTTGCACGTTTTTTTTTTTTTTTAAAGAAACCTAAAACACTTAGAACCAAAACAAAAAGTTAGAAAATAACTGAAAAACAAAGGATGTACACTTACCGGTGGGTTGCCTCCCACCAAGAGCTTGTTTTGAGTCATAAGCTTGACTTCGGTCTTATATATCAGTCCGGAAGATGAGCATGTGAACTTGTTCCAAAACAAGTTCTCCGATCAGTCATCTTAAACTCTAGAACCTTGCTCAACATTTCTTGTACAGCTTCTGCACCATTTTATTTAAGCTCTCGAGTGAGAATACCTCTAACCTTGGAGAAAGTCTTCGAAATTCTTTTGCACTTCACCTTGTACTCAATCGTGTCTCCAACACATCTCTGAGGTACCAAAATCATATGAGAATCTCCCTTGATCCTTTTGGCTCTTCACCTTCTCTTTTGACTTGTTCTTTTGACTGGTCTTCTTTGTCGTGATATGAGGGTCTCCATCCAGGACTTCTTTGACCTCATTCCTATTATCCGGTTCCCTCTTTGTCTCGATAATGGTAACACAAGATGAAATTTTTGTTGCTTCATTAGTGGGTATGGCTTTGTAGAAGACCTTTTGTCAATATTGGAGAATGAGACTCTTCTATTAGGCAAATCGACAACTGCACCCACTATCGCCATAAACGTTCTCCCAAGAATCGGAGGCATATCCGAATTCTTAATCATCTCCACCACCTGAAAATCAGTAGGAACAAGACAATTTCCTACTTGAACATGTAAGTCATGAATGGTGCTATTTGGAATCGTGGTGGAAGAATCTGCAAGTTTGAGAGATATCTGAGCAGGTCTCATCTCAGTACTCCCGAGCTTCTCTGCAATAGCCTTAGACATGAGATTAATAGAAGATCCAGAATCACAGAGAGATTCTTCAAATTTAACTCCTGAAATAGAGCATGGAACCACAAACTTCCTAGGGTCTTCCACCTTAGGCAATATCTTCATAGGAGATGGTGTATTCCTTGATTCAACAAAGAGGGCCTTGACAACTGTAAGGCTTTCTCTGGTATTTCTAGCAAACTTCCGATATGTAGGATTGCCTCTAAGTGCATCTTCAAACGAGATATCATGGGAAAGCTTTCTCACCATCTTATTGAATTCAGCTAGCCTCCCTTTGTCAATATGATTCTTCAGTCCTTGAGGGTATGGGATTCTAGGGATGTACGGCAATGATTCCGCAGCTTCCTCTACTTCTTCCAGTTTAAGCGGTGCTGGTTCAATCTCCATCTTACTCTGAACTGATATTGCACTGCAGTGCTCTCTGGGATTTGTCTCAACTTTTCCTGGAAGACTCCCTGGCGGTCGCTTGGCTGATGCTGAGATCTGAGCTACCTGAGTGTCAAGCTTCTTCACGTGAGTAGAGAGAGATTCAATCTTACCATTGAGATCATTGTACATGCTGTCCACCTTGACATTGATCTCGCTAGCAGTTTTCTGCTGGTTGAGCAAGAACTGGTGCATAAGAACCTTGAGTTCATCTTGAGAGTCATTCATGGAGCTCGCAGGAGTTTGGAATGGGGCTGATGTTGTTGGTTGGAAATTGTTGAATAGCTGCTTCTGCTGAAATCCACCTTGAAATCTGTTATGGCCCTGATTTTGCACGAACTTATTTTCCTGAAAACCCTGAGAGAAGTTTTTCTGGAAACCCTGATTTTGCACGCTAGTCTATCCTGTAAACCCCTCAAAAGCAGGAACGCCCGAGTTTTGTACGATTGGTTTTCTCTGAAATTGTTGACCCTGAATGTTCACTTGCTTTGGATAAACTTGATCTTGCAGATTCTCGATATTCGTGCTTTGGTAAGACATATTTGGGTGGTTTCTGTAATTCTAGTTGAAACCCCTGTTTTGCATGAAACCTTGCCCGTTCACATAATTCACCTCTTGCAACTCATCAGCCCCTTCTTCAGCGAAATCCTAGTAGAAAATAGGGTCTGTTCCACTCTCGCAAAATTGAACACCTCTTTGACCTTGACTTGCCTTCAATAGCTGATTTACCTTCTCATTCAACTCGTCGATCTTCTGAGACTCCACACTGTTGACACGCTTAGACCTGTCATACTCAGCACATCGGTTGTTGGAACTTGCAGCCAAGTTCTCGATCAGTTGGTAAGATCCATCCTTACTCTGAGTCATGAAATCTCCATTGCTAGCAGCATTGAGAGCATCCGTGTAATCCCACTCGACTCCATCGTAGAAGATGCTAAGAATCTGCCCATCCGAGTATCCATGATAAGGGCACTCTCTGCGATACTCCTTGAACCTCTCCCAAACTTCATAGAAAGACTCTCCTGAATGTTGTTGGAAGGTGGTGATCTTGTTCCTCAGCGAAGCCATCTTGGATTTAGTGTAAAAGTGATCCAAGAAAGCGGCTCTGCATTCATCCCAAGTGGTAATCAGCAGGTACCCCATTTGATTTAGTACTGCTGCAGATCTCTTCGAAGTTCTCAATGTGATCCATCGGATTTTCAGCTGGTAGACCATGGAACAAGTGCTGCTTCACCAACCCGATCATCTGAGGCTTGATCTCGTAATCCTGCCTTGCAAGGGCTGGTGGACAGATAGCAGCTCTGTTCTGGTAGAAAGTGTGGGGAGTATCCGCATCCCCAATCGCAGGCAGTCGCTGCTATTGTTGATGATGTTGTAGCAATTGTTGCATCTGCTGTTGTAGCCTTTGAAGTTTGGCTGCAGTAGCGAGTGCATCGTTGTCGATTTGATCACCCATTGTGACTTGATTCGACCTTGTCTTCATGTTCTCTCTCTCTCTAACCTTGCAAGTTCTTGGTTGCTGAAGTTGAATAGGTTGCCAGCTCCTTTGCTTCCTCTTTGCATACACCAGAAACACACAAGAGAGAAAGTTAGTAAATCTTAGTCTAAACTTCAAACAAAAATTCGAAGGTAACGCAATTGGTCCCCGGCAACGGCGCCAAGAGCGTTCATCGTTTACTAACGTTATTTTCTCTTTGAGTCAGTTTGTCGATTTATTGAGTCAAATTTATTGGGAATGATGACTTTTCTTTTGGTTTATTGTGTGACTATTTCATCCGAGTGACCATTGCTGCAGAATCAATTCAGATCCGACTAATGAAAAATCCAAAGGCTGACCAGTTAACTAGAGACGTATATATTTCCATCAGAATCCACTAAGCTCGAGCTAATTTCTGAGCTCTTCCTTTTATCTCATCGATGTGATTGGTGTTCATAGGGATTGACTCCTCATCCATACCTGACAAATGCATCTTGTGTGAAAAGTGATGGTACTCCTCTCCCTTATTCTAAGTTTAATAAAAGCATAAAAGATGAAAGGATTTTCTTTCGAGTAAAGTGTTAGGAAAATTTCCGGTGATCCCATTATTTTACTTCGAAAGGAATGATCACACAAAGGTTGGAAGTGAGGCTAGCAAAATTTCCCGTGATATCATTATTCGCTTAAACCTTTGAGATAAAAAAGAGAAGAAAAGAAGAAGAAATGATGAGAACAGAATAAGTATGGGGGAGAGAAAGAGTACCAAGGATTATATGGTTGGTTTGTCATGGTATTGTACGGGAATGGGTCTAAAAGGTTCTTGGCATTGAGATCATCAATGAGACCCAGCGATGAAAGGCTTATGGACAATGTTGCAAAATTGTGGGTTGAATCTGGAAAGCTGCGAATGTTTGCGGAGAAGTACATGGTGGTTGAATTGAGATTGGTTTTGCAATATGTGGATTATGAGGTGAATGGTCATTACAACGTTCTAAAGAGAAGGTGAGTTCCCATGATTTCAAACTTCGACTCTATACTTAGTGTTTGCTTGAGGACAAGCAAAACGCTAAGTCTGGGGAGTTGATATATCATGGTTTTTACCGGTTTTCAACCATGATATTCATCGTTTTATCGAGTCTTTTCTACGTTTTAGAGTATTTTTAGGTTGAAACATGTTTGGATGGAGTCTAAGACATAAGGAGCAAGGAATGGTTGCAAATGGATATGTGAATATGCATGATCCTGCGGAAAGGTCAAAAGTTTGGCACTTTATGAATACGTTTCCACCAATGGATCGACCTGAAATTTTGACACAGGATAGAGAGTCGAGTCAGATTTCGTTTGGAAGTAATTTGAGGCATTCCAACGGTGCGATCGAAAGTTATACAACTTTTAGTGAACACATATCCGTCTGGCGAGCAAAAAAAACATGTGAAGAAAAAAAAGAAATTTCAGTTTTTCCATATTGGGTTTGGCTTTGCAAGAGATTTCGACCAGAACATTATTAGACCTATTTATATGTTACTTTTAGTCATTGTTTAGGCAACAATTTATTATTCTATTCAGACTTTTGGTTTTCTGTAATTTGTAAGCTTTGGGGAGACGAAGCTCTGTCTCTACATCTCTTGAGAAGATTTCTGAACTCCTTTGGATTTCTATTTATTTGATTATGAGTTTTTCTTCATATCCTTATTGTTTCTCTGCATCCATGTCTGAGTACTTTCATAGTTAGGTTTAGGGTTTCAAGGAAATTTATGAATCATTGAATCAGACATAGATAGGGTTTTATCATCTTGTCTTCACCTATCGTTGTTCTCATTGCTTAGATTAAATTGATCACTTAATCTCTGATTTTATGTTTAATATATTCATCAAAAGTGTTATAGATTGCTTGATAGAACATAGGTGAGCAAATTGTCCTTAGCCAACGAAAGTTGATGTTAAGGCAATTTGTAAACATATAAAACCTGCTCGTTAATGCTTATTTAGAATTCTAACATCAAACGACAGTTTAGATTCTTAGGTTACTAGATAAAGTAATTGATACCACGACAGTGGATTGGTTAAACATTCATGTTTGAGTTTAAGACTGCACTTATATTCCCTGAATAATTGTCTGGTTCATGATCTCTGAATTCCTGCGAATTGTCATAGACTTAACGCTTGCTTTTTATTGATTTCACACCGTTTAATTTACTATTTTCATTTATTATTTCTATCAACATTCATATTGCCATCTTAGCTTAACTTCACCCATATAGATTCGTAGCGTTTCACTTGGTTCTCGTAGATTCGATCCCTAAATACTACTTCGTTTGTTGTGCACTTGCAGTGATATTTTAGGGTTAAAACTCTGTGTATCAAGTTTTTTGGCACACCCAGTGGATCCGGCAACAGTGACTTGTCAATCGACTCAGCATCCCAGTCAGCATTTAACGGATAAACTAACACCGTAACCCGTTAGGTATGTATACGTCTAATTTTAAAAGTTTGGATAGGAAAATTTGAATTTTAACGAATTCAGATATGTTTAAGCATTCTCTCACATTATAGACATGAATTGTTGCACTAATCCAAAATTCGAGCACGAATAAACCGAAACGCCCAACATTATATGCTTTTGTTCAAACTGCAAGTTTGAATTTTGGTCTGCTACTGAATTATTTTTAAGGTATATGTATACACGTATCTACACACACTTATAATCATACAACCATATCATATTTTAGTTAACAAACAAAAATAAATAAGGAGAATAAACAGAAGGGAAAAAATTATTAGAACTCATTCGAAAACTATACTTGGGAAAAAAACGAGAAACTATACTAATAAGAAAAAATAAATAATAATATGCACTAATGTCAAAAATAATTCTCGAAAAAATTATAATTTTAATTTTTTTCTAAAAATATCATCACTATTTTTTTCTTTTAAAAATACTATTTAAAATTTTGTTCTTCCAAAAATATTACAAACAAAAACTATATTTTAAACTCTAAAAACTAAACTCTATACCCTAAGAACTAAATACTAAATCCTAAAAACTAAATCCTAAACTTAAAATATTAAATCCAAACCCAAAATTTTAAATTATAAACTTTTAAAAATTATTTTTAGTGTTTGTGGTATTTTTGAAAAAGAAAAATGTTTAGTAATATTTTTGGAGAAAAAAAATTAATGATATATTTAAAACAAAAACTTAATTTAGTGGTATTTTGAGAAATTTATTTTAGGGCAATTCTCAAAAATACTACAAAAATAAGTTTTTGTTCCAAATGTACCATCACTTAGTTTTTTTTTCCAAAAATACCACTAAAATTTTGTTTTTTCCAAAAATACCAAAAAAAAAACTAAACTTTAAGCTCTCAAAATTAAACCTTAAATCCTAAAAACTAAACTCTAATCCCTAAAAACTAAACCCTAAACTCAAAATACTAAATACAAACCTAAAAATTTAAATTATAAACTCTTAAAACTAATTTTTAGTGTGTGGTATTTTTAGAAAATAAAAATTTTGGTGATATTTTTGAAAAAAAATACTAAATGATAAATGATGATATATTTGTTGGTATTTTAAGAAATTATTTTTATTTTAATAATATGCATTATATACAATTGTACCTATGGTAGTGATGATTGAGCGCACGTGTGGGTGTGGCTATTGGTGCCCACGTATTCGTGTCTACATTCACTGAAGTTGACCTTTTATCTTTTCGTCTCCTTCCACTTTTTCTCTCTCTCTCGTTCTCTTATCTTTTCGTCTCTACACCTCTCACTTATTTGGTTACGATTTAATTTGGTTAAGAGTTTTTGGTTTCAAAGTAACTGAATTGCAAATCGGAACCAACTAAGTCTTAGACTGGTGGTAAACATTAGGTGTCTCAGAAAAAGCTTTGTCAATTTTCTTTCAAATATTTGATGTATCGTATTTTTGTGGGTTTTTAACTATTGTTTTAAATCCTATTTTGAATTTTTTACTTTATTTTTATAAAAAAAATTTAGATGAAACAAGTGAAAATGATGGAATTTGGAGGAAAACGGATGAAGGAACAAGTTTTAGAGTCAACAGCTAGTTCACTCAGTCATGAGCACCAGTCTAGTACAAATTTCCTGCACCCGTTTGAACATCCGCATGAGTTTACTCGGTCATGAGTACGGGTCCTGGACAAGTCTCCTGCATCCGTTTGCACATCCGCCTGAGTTCACTCGGTCATGAGTACCGGTCCTAGACAAGCCTCCTGCACCCGTTTGCACATTCGCATGAGTTCACTCGGACACGGGTACGAGTCTGGGTCTTCGTTCTTGCACCCGATTGACTGCGCAGATTTGCCAGATTTTGACAGATTTCGTTTTTCGCCCTGGCTTTTTCCTGTTTTGAATAAGAACGACTTTAGACCTATTTATATGTTATTTTTAGCCATTGTGGAGGCACTACAATACACTTTTATTTTCTATTCAGACTTTTGGTTTTTGGAGTTTGTAAGCTTTGGGGAGACGAATCTCTGCCTCTACATCTCTGAGAAGATTTTTGAACCCCTTTTGATTTATATTTATTTGATCATGAGTTTTTCTTCATATCCTTCTTGTTTCTTTACTTCCATATCTGAGTAGTTTCATAGTTAGGTTTAGAGTTTCAAGGGAATTTATGAATCATTGAATCAGACATAGATAGGAATTTATCTTCTTGTCTTCACCTATCGTTGTTCGCATTGCTTAGACTGAATTGATCACTTAGTCTCTGATTTAGGGTTTAATCTGTTCATCAAAAGTGCTATAGATTGCCTGATAGAACATAGGTGAGCGAATTTTCCTTAGCCAACGAAAGGTGATGCTAAGACAATTCGTGAACATATCAAACTTGCTCATTAATGCTTGTTTAGAATTCTAAGATCAAACTACAGTTTAGACTCCTAGGTTGCTAGATAAAGTGATTGATACCACGACAGTAGATTGGTTATATATTCATGTTTGAGTTCAAGACTGCGCTTATTGTTCCCTCAATAATTGTCTGGTTCTTGATCTTTGAATTCCTGTGAATTGTCCTTGACCTAACGTTTGTTTTTAATTGATTTTCACACCGTTTTTAATTGCTATTTTTTTTTATTATTGCTACCAACCATCATATTTTCGTCTTACGTTAGTTTCATTCGTATAGATTCGATCCCAAAATATTATTTCATTTGATGTGCACTTGCAGTGATATTTTAGAATTAAAATTCTGTGTATCAATATTAAATTTTAAATATTAAA
The DNA here is from genome assembly GCA_900406555.1 of Pseudoturritis turrita. NCBI lineage: Eukaryota > Viridiplantae > Streptophyta > Magnoliopsida > Brassicales > Brassicaceae > Pseudoturritis > Pseudoturritis turrita. The sequence continues at coordinate 136,545 of OVBL01000149.1, read as the reverse complement.
TTTTAAAAACAACCAAGATAAATAACGGTTTAAAAGTTCCAACAAATAAGTAAAGTAAGAGAAAAATGGAAACTATTAAATAGAAAAAAATCAAACTATAAAAATATCCTATTTTCTACATGTTTAATGGATTTGGAGCCGAATTTACTTCGGTTATTTAAAAAAGTTGAGGTAATATTAATATATGATTTATCATTAAATATAAAATTAATAAAATATAATTTGAAATTGGATGTTAAATATTTTTTTTTGTTGATAAACTGTTGGAGTTTGGGGCCTTCGTCCTATAATCTTCATGGTACATGGAGTCAAATTTTCGATATTCTGATTGAAAGAATAATCATTTGTCCCAAAGGGGGATTGAACCGGAGGAAAAAAGAGAACAACTCATTTGTGTTACCACTAGGCCACCACCTCATTGGTAGGTCATCCTTTTTTTTTTGTCTATTTCCATGAACTGGTTTTGTTATTTTTCCATTTCTCTTCAAGTATTTAAATTATAACTATTTATTTTTGTAAACAACCAAAGATATGTAAAACATAAAATTTACGGTTAAATTGTTCAAAAAAAAGTAAGAAAAAAATGGAAGATATAAAATAGAGAAAAATGGAACTATAAAAGCTATGTGGTTCTCCCTTGGCTAATGTAGACATCAAAATGACAAAATACCCAAATTTCTACAAGACCAAAGAATTTGGAGCAGAATCTACCTCAGTTTAAAATAATAATAATAATAATAATAATAATAATAATAATAATATATGATTTATCATTAGATATATAATTATTTAGATATGACTTTTGATTAGATATGGAATATAAAAATCCGCATAATCTAAAAAATAAAATAAAAACTGAGAGAGAAGGAGGTGACGGTGATGGTGGCGAGTTGGGTTTAGAGATGCTTTTTGGCGGGATCGTAAATTTCTCTCTTAAAACGCTAAGCTTTGTTTCTTTGTTTCTCTAAGTATTTAGGTGGATTTCTTGCTTAGAAAAAAGCATGGATCTATGTGTTATGTTGAATTCACTAAGGTTTAGATTCGTGAGCTCATCACAAGGGTTTCGATCCCATTTGACTGCGCTCTTCAATCCATCTTGTATCATCCATTCCGCTGCCTTGGAATCTATATATGTGAGTTTGTAACAAAGTAAGCATCTCCTTTGGAACTTACATCATAAAATGTTATGGGATGGACGTCGAGGCAGTTCCCGTGAAGTTCTCAACTGGTTTTTTTTACGATGAGGCACCTAGCAACTTTTTACATTTTAAAAGAAAAAATTATCCTCGATAATATCTGTTTCGGAGAATTTGTGTCCTTTTAAACAACCACTGAAGGGACCCGCTCCTGCACAATCAATAAACACGTGAAGACCTCGGAAAATACGATGGGGGTATTTTCCGATGGCTTTCCGACGCTCAAGTCAGAAAAGAGGAAACAAAGAAAGAAGAGAAAAGACCACGAAGAGACGTGGAGAGTGAAAGAAAGAAAGTCGGAAAATGAAAGAGAGAGAGAATGGATAACTCCAGACCGAAAGGGGTGCTCCACGGAGTATCTCTAAGAGTTTGGTGGAAAAAATTTGGTGGTTTGGCTAAAAGAGAGAGAGAGAGAGAGAGAGAGAGAGAGAGAGAGAGAGAGAGAGAGAGAGAGTTGTTTGAGAAGTATTTCGGCCAAGTAACGGCCGGAGAAGAAGAGGAATCCGATATGAGATCAAAATGAGTGCCTTCTAAACAACCGGAAGTGAGACTAAAGCCAAAGGAATCAGACGTTAGTCTCGAAAATAGAAGCTGAGGCTAAGAGGTTTTTAGATCAGAGATTCGATCCTTTTTCGAAAGGAGATATAGTAGTATTTATAGACTTTTACCTATCCGAGCTCGGATACCGGGTTATATGTCCTTGATCGGGTCGGGTCTAGACTTCCGGGTTTCACCCGGTACGGTGTGCTCAAGTGTTTTTACCTACTTTTTTGTCTTTTTGCACCACTTGGCCGACAATACGGCTCTGCTATACTGCACCTGACCTTCTGCACACAGCGGGTTAGACGCCTGACACGGCGGGTTAGATGTCGCGGTGCTCCCTCGGAATCAGTTCCTTTTACACTTTAATCATCTCTTGAGTATGGACCACCTACTTTTACACTTGCATGCACAGAGTAAACATTTTTACCCTTTGACTAAAAACTGAAATATGAAAGACCATAAGAATTTGAACTTAGCGCCTAAAGAAGATATTTCATACCTAGCCCAAGTTCCTGATACAGGAACTCGGGTGTCTTGTTCCGTCTCTAGGTGTCGGGAAGGGAGCTACCTGTACGTCTGATCACCTGGTTCCGGATCCCAACTTCCCCGTGTAGTGGGGTACGCTCTCCGGGATGGAGCCAGGCCCAAGTGACCTCACCTGTATGTTTGGGCCATTGTAGATTCAGGTCCAAACTCCCATGTGGACCCTTGTCGAGAGATAAGCTCCACCAAAGGAGTTAAGCGTTTCCACCGCGCCGTGGAATACGTGGCTTCAGACGATTCGTTCAACCCAAAGAGGATTATTTTATCCCCAACAATATCTAAGTAGTACTAATATTCTAAATGAATTACAAACAAAATTAAAATATTATGTTTGGGTTCCTCTTTTCCAATTTAGGGTTTATATTTTTCTCTCTACGAAGGAGTTTTCAATCATTTGGTCCTGGTTTTGATTTAGAATTTGTGCTATTATTGAAAATTCAAATCTAGTTATGGTATTTTTTAAACAAAAAGTTTAAAATGTGGTATTTTTTAGAATCACCCTTGATTATAGAAAAATTCTGAGATATGCCACTTCTCAACTGCCACTTTGTAAAAATGCCACTGTTTAAATTTTCTTACAAGCGTGCCACTCCATTTTTTCCATATCCCCATATTACCCTTGACTCATTTTAACATAACTTTTTGTATTGATTTTTTCAGATCTTGCCTCCCAACTCGAAAATTCCTCTAAAATCGCCGTCTCGGATCTCAAATTTCTCTGTCTCCGATCTCAGATCTCTCTGCCTCTGATTTCGCAGTCTCCGAACTCCGTCGCGATCTCCTCTGAGAAGATTCGAAAAAGAGTTGTTGTTGATCTGGTGGTGCGTTTGACGAAGAACATGGATCTGAGATTGGATATGGTGGATTTGGGAAGAAGAAAGGTTGTTTAGCCCGATTAATGACCCAATTTGTTGAAGATCCGACCTGTGTTAGGTCAAGAACGGTGAAAAGCAACTTTCGGGTAATATCTAGGGAATGTAGAAAAAGAAGGAGGAAGAAAAAACGCAATCGCGGAAGAAGAAGAATCGGAAACGCTTTTGAATAGCTTATAAAACCTTTTAAATACCTTATAAAACCTTTTAAATAGGGTTTAGTTTTGAAGGTATAGCACTTGGAGTGTTTGCAGGAGGAGTCTTTTAAATACCTTTTAAACACCTTATAAAATCTTTTAAATAGGTTATAAAATATTTTAAATATCTTATAAAACTTTTTAAATATCTTATAAAACTGTTTAAAAACATTATAATACCTTATTGTTTCTTGTGATGCTTGACTTTGTTGTTTACATAGTCTGATCAATTCTTACACGAATACTTTTGTTCTTGTTTTGTCTCTGTTGATGCATAAACTTCTGAGAGCACTTGGAGTGTTTGCAGGAGGAGTCTTTTAAATACCTTTTAAGTATCTTATAAAACATTTTAAATACCTTATAAAACATTTTAAATACCTTATGAAACTGTTTAAAAATATTATAAAACTATTTAAAAAACTCATAAAGCACTTTTGTATGCAGTTACAGAGATCAATCGTCTCCAGTTTTAGAAGATGTCTATCTAACAGAGATTCTAACATCAAAATTAGGTTATAAAACATTTTAAACATGTTTTAAAACTTACAAAATATTTTAATTACAAAACTGTAAGACAAAAGTAAGGATCAAAAAGAAGAACATCGTTTGATAAAATTAAAAGAAAAAAGTAGAAGAAGAAGAACATTCAACAACAAAATTAACCCATATTGAAATCAACCCCAAATTGACAAATTGATAATTACCCCAAATACAACTCATATTTATTACTACATTCAACAAAATCGAATAAAAAAATCTAGATCTGTAACCCAAATCGAATAAAAAACCCTACATTTGTAACCCAAATCGAATCAAAAACTCAGATCTGTAACACAAATCAAATAAAACCATATTTGCGAGAATAAAAAACCAAATCTGTAAAAAAAAAAAGACAAAATCCGATGTAGATCTAAATCGATATGCGAGAGAGAGAGAGAAATTTCCAACGAGGAGATTAGTCACGCAAAAAGTGGGAACAGCAAACCAACCCTCGCGTTTGCCAGAAATCCTTGACTCGCCCCTGTCGAAGAACTCGACCGTAACTACACCCCTCTGACAAAGCTGTACCTCTCACCGATTCAACCCGTCGACTTCCGCCACAGAGCAACAACTAGATGTGAAGATCGATGTCCTTGAGGTGGACTCCTCTCCAGACACCTCATTGCAGCTATACTTTAACACAGTTTGCATGTCGTTCTCAAATAATTAATGCTTAGATTGGAACCGTTGAGATTGTGAATGTGATAATCATTATTCAAAATTTATCATAATACTTCACGTAAACATAAAAGGACTAATGCAAAATAATAAAAAAAAAAAAAATTTGTGTGGAAAACTTTCGTTATAATAAAACTCACGTCCTATAGGAATTTATTTGTGTATATTACTGAAAAAGCGAGTATGTAGGCTTACGGCTTTGCTTATATAGACATTATCGTCCAATATGGAGTACATTGTATCTTATTATATAAAGGAGAATGCACTTAAAATTATAACTCATTAGATCGTGACATGTGTCATTTTAATTGAGATGATAACACGTGTTAATATATCTTATTATAAAGTTAATTTTAATTTAAATAATATTTCCTTTTTATCTAAAAGTTAAAAGAAAAATACATCATCGCAAAAAAAAAAAATCTTATTATATAAAGGAGAATGCACTCAAAATTATAACTCATTAGATCGTGACATGTGTCATTTTAATTGAGATGATAACACGTGTTAATATATCTTATTATAAAGTTAATTTTAATTTAAATAATATTTTTTTTTTATCTAAAAGTTAAAAGGAAAATACATCATCGCAAAAAAAAAAATGTCCTAACGTAACAAAAAAAAAGTCAATGTCTTTCTGTAAAAAAAATTGTCATTAAAAAAAGGGAAAATTTGTAAACAAAATGTCACTAAAAAGGTAAAAGGAAAATTTGTAAAAAATGTCATTAAAAAAGGTAAAAGAGAAAATTTGTAAAAAATATCATTAAAAAAAAAGAAAAATTTGTTTCATATCAATACGTTTAAAAACAAAAAAAGAAAAAATGTAGCATTAATTTACTTTTTTCCTTATACTAATTACATTTTTCTTATAAACAAATAAATATCACAATCTAGATTGGAAAAATTTAAAAAGGAAAATTTGTAAAAAAAAAAATATCAATTAAAAAAAAGATTTTTTTTTTCATGTCAATATATTTCAAAGCAAAAAAAAAAAAAATGCCATAAATAATCGAAAAAGAAAGAAAAAAAATACATCATTGAGAAAAATAAGGCAAGTGTCCTAACGTAAAAAAAAAAAAAAATCAATGTCCTACCGTAAAAAAAAAATTATTAAAAAAAGAAAAATTTGTTTCATGTCAATACGTTTGAAAAACAAAAAAAAAAAAAAAAATGCCAAAACATAAACTATTGGAAAAATTTTAATTTAGTTACAGTACAATTATAAATAATTTGTCTTACTTTCCTTTTTTAGTCTTTTTGATTTACTATTTCTTTTTTTTTTTTTTTAATAACATGTCTTATTTTTTTTAGACTATTATTTCCTTTTAGTTACACTACACTTTGATTTAAGAAATAAATAATGTAGAGAAAGAAAAATTATATTTTTATATTAATATATTGACACGTGTCACAATGTCAATTAAAATTAACACATGTCACAATCTGGTGAGTTACAATTTTGCCTACGTGTCACACTCACGTTGGGAAAAAATTAAAGTAAAATAGCTTTGATCGATTTGTGAAACTTTCGAATTCATGATTTGCTTGAATGATGTATTTTTTTTTCTTTTCTTTCTCGATTAGTTATGATATTTTTCCTTTTTTGGTTTTTAAACGTATTGACATGAAATAAATTTTCCTTTTTTAATGATATTTTTGAGTTACGATTTTGCCTACGTGTCACACTCACGTTGGGAAAAATTTAAAGTAAAATAGCTTTGATCGATTTGTGTAACTCTCGAATTCATGATTTGCTTGAATGATGTATTTTTTTTTTTCTTTCTCGATTAGTTATGATATTTTTCTTTTTTTTTTTGTTTTTAAACGTATTGACATGAAATAAATTTTAATTTTTTAATGATATATTTTTTTTATAAATTTTCTCTGTTACCTTTTTTTAATAATATTTTTTACTAATTTTCCCATTTACCTTTATTTAATGACATTTTTTTGACAAATTTTTTCAATGATGTATTTTTTTTTCTTTTCTTTCTCGATTAGTTATGGCATAAAAAAAAAATGTCATAACTAATCGAGAAAGAAAAGAAAAAAATACATCATTCAAGCAAATCATGAATTCGAGAGTTCCACAAATCGATCAAAGCTATTTTACTTTAAATTTTTCCCAACGTGAGTGTGACACGTAGGCAAAATTGTAACTCACCAGATCGTGACATGTGTTAATTTTAATTGAGATTGTGACACGGGTCAATATATTAATATAAAAATATAAATTTTCGTTCTCTACATTATTTATTTCTTAAATCAAAGTGTAGTGTAACTAAAAGGAAATAATAGTCTTAAAAAAAATAAGACATGTTATTAAAAAAAATTAAAAAGAAATAGTAAATCAAAAAGACTAAAAAAAGGAACATAAGACAAATTATTTATAATTGTAGTGTAACTAAAATGAAATAATAGTCAAAAAAAAAGAAAATAAGACATATTATTAAAAAATTAAAAGGGAATACTAAATAAAAAAACTAAAAAAGGAAAATAAGACAAATTATTTCCAATTTCTAAAAGTATTAGTGCGGCATATAAAAAATTGATATTCATGAGATTACGACATGTTTTGTTAATACTTTTAAATTTATTTACTAATATATTTTGTTAATTTTCTTACTATTTGTTTAACACTAATGACATATATAGACATAAATTTGATAGAATGCATTATGCATATATTATTTTGATATGAAAATTTTGGGTATTATTAATTGATAAGGAATGCATGGAGTAAAAATATGGTTTTAATATTATGGATGAAATACATGAGTTGTATTGCGAGATGAAATACGTGGAGTTGAAATTCAGTTTGAAACAAAGTTACTAATCAACATCTAAAATAAGTGTGCGAGTAACAATCAAAATCTAAATATTTATATCAACAAGATTTAACATATATTTCTTACATTTTCATAAATTTTATCTTTATTAAATTTAATCGATTACCGACACGTTTTACTTTATTTTTATCATTTATAAATAAGTTATAATTAAAACTCCGCGTATTTCGCGGGTCCTAATCTAGTTATTATATAAAGGAGAATGCGTTCAAAATTATAACTCATCAGATCGTGACATGTGTCATTTTAATTAAGATGATGACACATGTTAATATACTAATGTATATTATGTTATCGTGTTAACTTAAATATCATTAAAAAAAGGTAAATCTTATTATATAAAGGAGAATGCGTTCAAAATTATAACTCATCAGATCGTGACATGTGTCATTTTAATTAAGATGATGACACGTGTTAATATACTAATGTATATTATGTTATCGTGTTAACTTAAATATCATTAAAAAAAGGTAAAAGGGAAAATTTGTAAAAAATATCATTAAAAAAAAGAAAAATTTGTTTCATGTCAATACGTTTAAAAACAAAAAAGGAAAAATGTCATAACTAATCGAGAAAGAAAAGAAAAAAAATACCCAGTCTTCTTATTATATAAAGGAGAATGCACTCAAAATTATAACTCATTAGATCGTGACATATGTCATTTTAATTGAGATGATAACACGTGTTAATATACTAACATATAAATTTAATTTTAATTTAAATGATATTTCATTTTTATCTAAAGTTTAATAGAAAAATACATCATCGCAAAAAAAGGAAAAATGTCATAACTACTCGAGAAAGAAAAGAAAAAAAATACATCATTCAAGCAAATCATGAATTCGAGAGTTCCACAAATCGATCAAAACTATTTTACTTTAAATTTTGCCCAACGTGAGTGTGACACGTAGGCAAAATCGTAACTCACCAGATCGTGACATGTGTTAATTTTAATTGAGATTGTGACATGTGTCAATATATTAATATAAAAATATAAATTTTCTTTCTCTACATTATTTATTTCTTAAATCAAAGTGTAGTGTAACTAAAAGGAAATAATAGTCTAAAAAAAAATAAGACATGTTATTAAAAAAATTAAAAGGAAATAGTAAATCAAAAAGACTAAAAAAGGAAAATAAGACAAATTATTTATAATTGTAGTGTAAGTAAAATGAAATAATAGTCAAAAAAAGAAAATAAGACATATTATTAAAAAAATTAAAAGGGAATACTAAATAAAAAAACTAATAAAGGAAAATAAGAAGTTGATATTCTAAAAGTATTAGTGCGGCATACAAAAAGTTGATATTCATGAGATTACGACATGTTTTGTTAATACTTTTAAATTTATTTACTAATATATTTTGTTAATTTTCTTACTATTTGGTTAACACTAATGACATATATAGACATATATTTGATAGAATGTATTATGCATATATTATTTTGATATGAAAATTTTGGGTATTATTGATTGACAAGGAATGCATGGAGTAAAAATATGGTTTTAATATTATGGATGAAATACATGAGTTGTATTGTGAGATGAAATACGTGGAGTTAAAATTCAGTTTGAAACAAAGTTACTAATCAACATCTAAAATAAGTGTGCGAGTAACAATCAAAATTTAAATGTTTACATCAACAAGATTTACATATATTTCTTACATTTTCATAAATTTTATCTTTATTAAATTTAATCGATTACCGACACATTTTACTTTATTTTTTATCATTTATAAATAAGTTATAATTAAAATTCCGCATATTACGCGGGTCCTAATCTAGTAATTTGTAAAAAAAAATGTCACTAAAAAATGAAAATTTGTAAAAAATGTCATTAAAAAAAAGTAAAAGGGAAAATTTGTAGGAAAATTTGTAAACAATGTCATTAAAAAAGTAAAAGAGAAAATTTGTAAAAAAAAATATCAATAAAAAAAAAAAATTGTTTCATGTCAAAACGTTTAAAAACAAAAAAAGAAAAAATGCCATAACTAATCGAGAAAAAAAGAAAAAAAGGTAAAAGGGAAAATTTGTAAAAAATATCATTAAAAAAAGGAAAAATGTCATAACTAATCGAGAAAGAAAGTAAAAAAAATACCCAATAATTTGTAAAAAAAATGTCATTAAAAAAAAGAGAACATTTGTAGAAAAATTTGTAAAAAATGTTATTAAAAAAAAAGTAAAAAGGAAAATTCGTAAAAAAAAATATCAATAAAAAAAAAAGGAAAAATGCCATAACTAATCGAGAAAGAAAGAAAAAATATATATCATTGAGAAAAAATAAGGCAAGTGTCCTAACGTAAAAAAAAAAAAAATCAATGTCTTACCGTCAAAAAAAAATTCATTAAAAAAAAAGAAAATTTGTTTAATGTCAATACGTTTAAAAAAAAAAAAAAATGCCAAAATAAACTATTGAAAAAGGGGGGGGGGGGAGAAGTATAGATGCCATTATGTTCAACAAAAATATGCCATTACATTAAAAAAAAAAGGCACAGTGCCATATTTCTTACATACATGTTCACATGCATATTGACAGACCAAACTCTATATAATAACATCTACAACGTCAAAAATTTAATTGTGTGCTCAGTCTTTATTCTCTTAATCAACTTTAAAACAAGCAAATCATGAATTTGAGAGTTCCACAAATCGATCAAAGCTATTTTACTTTAAATTTTGCTCAACGTTAGTGTGACACGTAGACAAAATCGTAACTCACCAGATCGTGACATGTGTCGTGACACGTAGGTAAAATCGTAACTTATCAGATCGTGACATGTGTTAATTTTAATTGAGATTGTGATACGTGTCAATATATTAATATTAAAAATATAAATTTTCCTTTTCTACATTATTTATTTTTTAAATCAAATTGTAGTGTAACTAAAAGGAAATAATAGTCTATAAAAAGAAAATAAGACATATTATTAAAAATAATAGAAGAAAATAGTAAATCAAAAAGACTAAAAAAAGAAAATAAGACAAATTATTTCTAATTGTAGTATAACTAAAAGGAAATATTAGTAAAAATAAAATAAAATAAGACATATTATTAAAAAATTAAAAATAAATAGTAAATCAAAAAGACTAAAAAAGGAAAATAAGAAAAATTATTTCCAATTTCTAAAAGTATTAGTGTGACATATGAAAAAAATTGATATTCATGAGATTACGACATGTGTGAAATTTTTAATTATTATATAGTATCCATATATTCTTACAATAATTTTTAATTTCTTTTCTAATATGTTTTGTTAATTTTCTTACTATTTGTTTAATACTAATGACATATATAGACATAAATTTGATAGCATGCATATATATTATTTTGATATGAAAATTTTGCTTATTATTGATTGACAATAAATACATGGAGTAAAAATATGGTTTTAATACGATGGAAGAAGTAGATGATTTGTGATGGAACCGTCCCAATAAAAATTTGTGATGGAGAAAACCACGAAGAAGAAGGTTTGGAGAAGATAGAGGCACAATATTTATCATGTGACAAATTAATGAACAGAAGATGAAAATTCAAGAACAACATTGATTTAGAAAATTATTATCTTATATAAAGCAGGATCCGCTCAATTTGAGCGTGACACGTAGGCAAAATCGTAACTCACAAGATCTTGATATGTGTTCATTTTAATTGAGATTGTGACACGTGTCAATATATTAATATAAAAATATAATTTTTTTTTTCTACATTATTTATTTCTTAAATCAAATTGTAGTGTAACTAAAAGGAAATAATAGTCTAAAAAAAAATTAAGACATATTATTAAAAAATTAAAAGGAAATAGTAAATCAAAAAGACTAAAAATGGAAAATAAGACAAATTATTTCTAATTGTAGTGTAACTAAAATGAAATAATAGTAAAAAACAGACATATTATAAAAAAATAAAAGGAAATAGTAAATCAAAAAGACTAAAAAGAGGAAAATAAGACAAATTATTTCCAATTTATAAAAATATTAGTGTGACATATGAAAAAATTGATATTCATGAGATTACTACATGTGTCAAAATTTTATTTTTGATATATTTTTTATAATACTTTTTAATTTCTTTGCTAATATGTTTTGTTAATTTTCTTATTATTTGTTTAATACTAATGACATATATAGACATAAATTTGATAGAATGCATTATGCATTTATTATTTTGATATAAAATTTTTGGGTATTACTAATTGACAAGGAATGCATGGAGTAAAAATATGGTTTTAATATGATGGAAGAAGTAGATGAGTTGTATTGCGAGATAAAATATTTGGAGTTGAAATCCAGTTTGAAACAAAGTTACTAATCAACATCCAAAATAAGTGTGCGAGTAACCAATCAAAATCTAAATATTTACATCAGTAAGATTTAACATATATTTCTTACATTTCCATAAAGTTTATCTTTATTAAATTTAATCGATCACCGACAATAGATGTTTCACTTCTTTTTTTATCATTTATAAATAAATTATAATTAAAATCTCGCGTATTACGCGGGTCCTAATCTATCATTTATAAATAAGTTATAATTAAAATCTCGCGTATTACGCGGATCCTAATTATATATATGAAAGAAGGTGAGTATCTCTAGCTGCTGCCACGTCAACAGACAATATTATGCCACGTGTCCAGGTTAAAAAATAATAACACACGTTCCTCATCAAAGTGTTACGGGGTCGCTCTCTTCATATTCCGATCAATGGCTTCTTATTATCACAACTATTATGAAACACAACTACGAAGAGTTAAAGGATGTGGGGAATCTGGAGTAATCTGTAACAGAAAATTTGCCCACGGCATATTTAATCTCTTTCGTCTTTCTCCTTCAAAAGCGATGAATCACGACCTATTTCTATGGTATTCTCTTCTCTTACATGATTTGTTTTACGAGTCATGAAAGGATTTCACAACTTTGGAGAAGTCATCTTTAGTTCTTCTCCTGGTTTAGTCCATACGCTCCAGATTTTGAGGCGAAGAGATCAGAGAAACTAGAGTGAAACGATGACGTATTGAGGTAGTAATAGAACAAAACGACTCAGACACAATCGCTAGCTAGCGTCAAGATATTCTGCACAACATATGGTCACAAACGTACCAAATCTCTTATGCTCATACGTTTTTGTGGGCTTTCTAATAAAAAAAATCCTACTGGATTATGGTTGAATCGTCTCTGTTCGTAGAATTTAACATGGTTCGGTGCAGAATTGGATGGAACCCATGAGTCGTGGAACCCCAAATCAAGCGCTTAACTGGGACGACCAAACCCAACGACGGAGGAAACATGATTAGACAATCGGATGCTTCGAGGACTGCTCGTTTGACAATTGCATTTTGGGTAGTAGTTCTGCACCTAGCAAAAGATCAGAATACACGTGAGTGAGCGAGATGGAAGAAGAATCGAGAGCATTTTTGTTCCTTAATTGTTGGATTTGATAAATTACATTTTTGGTTGTAGAATGGCTAATGATGCAATTGCTTTGTTGGATCACCTGAGGTAGAAGGGAGCTCACATAATATGGCATTAAATGGGTAAAATTTGGCTAACATTCTCATCAACTAATTGTCTTTTCATGTTAATTTTGTGGTTACAGAGCCATGTTGTTTTCACCTTGGTTGGGATGGTGTACGAAGGAGTTTTGTTTTTGGCTTTGCTTGATGTTAGAGACAAGATATGAATTAAAATAGTGTATGGACTCCAAATTGCTAAGAAATTTGCTATTTCCTTGGCAATGATCTTAATTCAAAAATGTATCCATGGTTTGTATACTGTTTCCATATTTTCAGATTTTTGAGTGAAAAGCCTAAAACGTAACATGTTCACCACCGTTTTCACATTGTATGGTTAATTTTTTTTGAATTGCTACACCAAACAGAGAAAATTGTAAGGATCACTAAACAAAGTATCTTTAAAAATAACATATTCATACTCCTAAAAAAATCATCCACCTGCTCTTAACTTGAACGAGCCATACTCTTTTACCAGAATAGGAGCGTATATAGAATTTTGTAAGGGCTAATTTTTCCCAATGCATGGACTGCCCTAACTGAAGAGACATAAAAGATAGCTCAGATATGTATGATTTTTCATAAACATTTATTCTTACTTTGTATATATTGGTCCAGACTCGAAATTTCCTGTAGAGTTATTCCAATGTTTGAAATCTTGACCATGTTTCTATAACTTATTTGCTATTTTAATCTTATAAGAGACTAAGGAGTATTATGGGGGTGCTTTAGTTGTAACTTGTACGCCATAATTGGTTTTTTCTGTCTTTCGCTAAATCTTATTTGTTAGCAATATTATCCATTTATTTTAGATGGGTTAATGTTCTTCTTCCTACCTTACTTATAGGACAATACAGCAAATCCAAGCAAACTTCTTTTCTGTTATGGCTATTAAAAAAAGCATGTTGGCTATGAGACTTTAGTAGGGGCAATATTGGACAAAGAATGCCGCTTATTACATATGCAAATATGTGGATTGTGAGACACGAGAGAAACTTCAATAAGTTATTCGTTTTAGCAATTTGAAACGCTAGAATATGTTATGCATTCTTCTCTTATGTTGTATATCAAATTTTGTCAAGTTCTGGTCTTACACTGTATTTTTCTTGGAGACCACGTTGTATGAAATCCAAAATTATAAATAATAAATGTGAAGGTTCATTACTTGCAACTGGTTCATGTGAAAACCAAACCTATTAGAAAAATAAATTGTATTACCAGGTTATTTTTGGTGACTTATACGGGTTAGCTTCCTATAAAATCATATTATCATTTATATTACGAAATTGAAGCAATGCTGAAGTGTATACCAATTTATTTCCCTCAAACTCTCTATTACTTCTAACCTTAATTTTATACATTACCGTACCCCTTGCTTCTCATTTCTTATAACGCCTCCCTAATTTCTATCTAATGTCTATTTATGGAAAACTATCATTTTAATATCCAACTGTTTCTTTTGCACCAAAACAAATACCAACTTTTTAATGAGTCAAATAATATACGAACTCAAGTTGACTCGATCAAAGTAGGTATAAAATTAGTCAACCGTAACACCCGTTTAATGACAGTTGTAAACGGATCCGTTTACAATTACCGTTAACACCCGTTTAAACAAAACCGTGTCATTTTTAAAACAGAAAAACAAAAAAAAGACCAAAATCTCCAAATCGATCATCATCATTTTCCTCCCGTCAGTATGACCACCTTTGTCTACAATGATCTTCTTGTTCCTATTGTTGTCTTCGACAAGCGAACCAAGCTGATTCGCTGCGTCGATTTTGTCTGGTAATTTATCCATTTGTATCGACGCGACCAATGACCAAACCCATGGGAGAATCAGATCGTTCGTAGCAATCGGTGGAGTGAGATTACAATTCCACCTCCGAAACTTCCATCTCCGTCAGAATCAAACACACGGAGAATCCTTTTCACGTTGTCGTTGTAAGATTCGAGAAGATTAATCACCTTACAAAAATTGGCTGCGTTGATGATTGTATAAACTTGACGGATTACGTTGTGTCTTCTACACTTGCGAACAAGGGCTAAAGCTCGCTCGAGAACTGGCGACAAGACGAACAAGTGTCCTGAGAATTTGTGCAAGCCGATCTACCTGTTTCCCAACTTCCAAGCACTCAGTTTTGAACGATTCAGCTTCATCCACCACTACATAGAGGCGCTCCACCGTGAGAACCGAAATCGAGAGCTCGTCCCCAATTCGGCTCTCTTCTTCCATTACAATTAAAATATGGGATTGCAAGTGGGGATTTCAATTTCTACATCGTGGCGCTTCTCTTCTTCCATCTGTAACTACTAGAGAGGAGCATGAGATATGATTGCAAGTGGAGATTTCAATTTCTACAACATGGCGCTTCTCGACACGAAAAAAACTGATGAAATTGAAGCTTGAGTGAATCTGAATGAACAAGAGATGAAACTTTTTAAAAAGATAGAGAATTGCGGATTTAGGAATTAGAGATTTAGGTTTTTTATTTTTTTTCTTTTTCAAAACGACGCCGTTTAAATTTAACGACAATTGTAAACGGAGTTTAATGGCCATTAAACGGGTGTTAAGGTTGACTAATTTTATACCTACTTTGGCCGAGTCAACTTAAGTTCGTATATTATTTGACTCTTGGTATTTATTTTGGCGCAAAATGAACAGTTGGGTATTAAAATGACTGTTTTCCCAATTTAGGGGTGCCCATAATGACATTGTAATTGCTGGGTGATCAGCGTAAGTTAAACCCGACCAAGTGCAGATTCGCGGTCACCTCTGGAGAATTCCTCGGATACCTAGTGACTCACCATGGCATTGAGGCAAACCCTAAGCAAATTGACGCGCTCATCCATATGACTTCACCAAAGACAAAAAGGGAATTGCAAAGACTTACCGGGAGGGTTGCTGCACTTAACAGATTCATTTCACGATCCACCGACAAGTGCTTGCTTTTCTACGATACGTTGCGTGGGAACAAGAAGTTCGAATGGAAGGAGAAATGCCAGGAGGCTTTTCAACAACTGAAGACTTACCTGGCTACCCCTCCAGTCCTCACAAAACCAGAAGCAAGGGAGCCGCTTTTTCTGTACACCGTGGTTTTTGCCACAGCAGTAAGCGGCGTATTGATCCGAGACGAGCGTGGAGAACAGAAGCCGATCTTCTACGCCAGCAAAACCTTTACAGATGCCGAGACAAGGTACTCGCAGATGGAAAAATTGACGCTATCCATTGTAATGTCTGCAAGAAAACTAAGGCCGTATTTCCAGTCTCACTCGATCGTCGTCCTGAGTAACTTCCCGATAAGATCCGTTCTGTATAGCCCAAGTCAGTCAGGAAGGCTAGCAAACTGGGCAATAGAACTCAGCGAATATGACATTCAATATCGCGGATGCACATGCGCAAAATTCCAAGTCCTGGCTGATTCTCTTATCGAACTACCTGAAGAAGGCATTGAAAACAAAACACAAAGCCAGCCCTGGACACTCCACGTGGAGTGTCCAGGGCTGGCTTTGTGTTTTGTTGTCACCGCAGACTACTACCAGAACAGGAAGGGCTCAATCACCTATTGATGCTTGATGAGTTGGACTTGATCAACGAAAGAAGGGATCAAACCTTGATCAGGATCCAGAACTATCAGAACGCGGCAGCAAAATACTAAAATTCAATGTTCGAGAACGACGATTCTACGAAGGCGATTTAGTTTTACGGAAGGTTTTTCAAAACGCAGCAGAAACGAATGCCGGAAAATTGGGAGCACACTGGGAAGGACCTTACATAATCACAGAGATAGTCAAACCTGACGTTTACAAACTCGCCAGCATGAAAAATGTTCCAGTACCGAGATCATGGAACGCAATGCATCTCAAAAAGTACTATCACTAAGTTACTTTACATGAACTACGGACAACTTGATCCCTGCAAAGGGTACGTAGGCAGCTCGTCTTCGGATGAGTTCAGTTGCCCCCCTCCTGTAAAAAGGGGGGGGGGAGTGGGTACGTATACGTATACTCGTATACTCCCATCTTTGTAATCGAATCTACGATCAATCAAAGCAAAGCTTTTAACGATAAGTTTTACTTAACATCCTCCAAGGATCACTAAGTCTTAACAAAACAGACATATTCAAACAAATCGAACTACAACGGGCATTTTGCCACATCTTCATTATTGCTGGCCACAGTAGTGAACTCTTGCATCCATATTGGATCTAAACTATCACATCCGTCTCAGGATTAAAAGTGCGCTATACAAATATTTTGTTCATTTTCGGAGCGGGAACGTTTACGGTAACGTATCCGTAAACCGAAATGTTCATCCTAAAACTATACAAGCATATGTCCATTGTCGGAACGAATACATTTATGGTAGTGTATCCGTAAACCGGAATATGCAGAACTAAATTATGCAAACTTATGATCAATTTTGGAGCAGGGAAGTTTACAATAACATATCTGTAAGCCGAATTGTTCATCTCAAACTAAACTATGCAAACAAATGATCATTATCGGAGCAGGTAAGTTTATGGTAACCTATCTGCAAACCAAAATGATCATCCCAAGACTAATCATCTCATAACTACGCAAACATGAGCCTGTATCCGTTTGTCAGATAGGCTGCTTCTCGACAAAGACAATGCAGGCAAAGCATTTATAGATTTACCACATGAAAACAATACACCTAAAAGTTTGTCGAACGAAAAGATGTATATTAATCAACCGCAAGGATTAGCCAATCAACGGCAAAACAAAAATTAATAGTTCTGACAAGGACTACAGAGTGGATAAAACCGTCCAGACGCTAAACAAAAAAAGAAGGGGGAGTTTTTTTAGACTAAACGAAAAAGAGAGGATCATAACCCTCCGTTATCTCCGGGATCGTGACCACCCTCCGTTATCTCCGGGATCATGACCACCCTCTGTTCTGGCTCCGCCGGTTGCTCAGCTACATCACCTCCCGGTGCTTTATCTTCCTCGAGTACCGTCTCAGCAAACTCTATGATGGTTTCCTCTAGAGCGGCCTCGCTGGCTTTCTCAGAAGTTGGTTTGGGGATTGTTTCCTCAGCAATCTCCTTTGAAATAAGCTCAGCTAAATCTGGCGTTCCCTTGTTAGAGCCAGAAAAATCCTGGATCCCAACGCTTGCAGCAGCAGTCTCCATGGGCTCACCGTCATTGAGCTCCTTCGGTATATCAGAACGGACAGGAGATAACTTCAGCGTCCCCTTCATCTCGGCCACGAGCTGAGCAAATGTTTCAATGGCTCCTTGTAAATTGTCTCTCTGTTCGGCTAAGGTCTTCGCCTTGGCATCTAGAGAAGGCATCTCATCACTCTGAAGCAGCCCGATGAATTGAAGATTGCCTTCAATCTGTGCGAGGTCGAGCATGTTTTCTTTCGGTTCACCGTCAATGTGGTCAAGAAGCTTCATGGCTCGGGAGATATTTCCTTCAAACGACGAAAGCATCTCGCGCTTGGCCTCTCGGACGGCTTGCTCCAGCTTGCTTTCATGCAACTCGTTCGCTTCTTCCAGATGCCTTGTCAAACTGGCTATGTGAGCGTCCCGTCTCACTTTGCCGGATTCTAGCCGCATGATCTGCTCATCGGCTTCTTTAATATGCTTCCTATGACCTTCAGCATCAGCCTCAAGATCCTTGATCCTCTTGACAGCTTTTTCTTATTCAACAGCGTGGTTTGCCTTGACTTCTTTGAGCTTTCCATCCAGCTCAATGGATTTTCGCCTAGCATCTTCAACTCTTTCGCGGTCCTTGCGGGCATCGGACTCGTAGCCCATCACCATCCTGTTGAGATGGGATATGAACTGCAAGAAAACCAGAAGGACTGTTAGTTAAAAAATTTTGAGCAGTTCGGGTCGCAAAGGCAAAACAAATAACATCAAATATACCTTGACACCCCGAAGAGACACCTCATTATAGGCCTTATCCCTGAGCAAGGTGTCGGCTGGAGGGAAACGATCACCTGGATAGGTGATCTTTGAGAAGATAGACGCAGACACCAAGGCGTCATTATAGGCCCCTTCAGCACTTATGGGAATGGCGGAGAGAGGAATTGCTTCAGGGATAGCTCGAGACAATTCAGCCTGTCATTGTCGCTTCGGCGCTTCTTCACCCTGTTCATCTGTCGATGACTGTCGCTTTCTGCTCGGAGCTTTCTTCTCCTTAGCCTTTCCTTTGCCTTTGTCTTTGTGCGGCAAAATTTGAGAATCAGCCGGACGAAGCCCTAGGATAACCCCTTGAGGAACCAAGGAGTCAGGAGTTGGTTCGGGTAGGTTATCAGCGGGGTTTTGTTCTTGAATAAGAGAAGTGGTAAGTTAAGGGTTCAGGGGACGAGACTGACTCAACGCCCTTGCTTGTTTTGCTCTCTCTTTTGCCTCTGCCTCCGCTTTGGCTTTCGCAGCAGCCCGATCCTTGAAAGTAGGTCTTCCCATGGTATCTTTTGAAGAATGAGAATGAGATGACTGCTCAACTGATTGTCCTTCGAAAAGGGTTCGGGCTCTCTCCACTCGTCGAAGATTGAAATCTCTTGACCAATTGCACTTGCGAGTCGAAAACGCTTCGTAGACCTCAGACAGATCGGGAGGCAACGAAAGGCAGAGATGACGCACTGCAAAACAAATATATTTATGCAAGGTCAGAAAACCTAAAAAGGAAAATCGCTAAATAATAGAAACCCGAACCGTGGCCCAAGTCGAGCAACGGATCGGCTACCAATTTCTCCCCAGCCTGACTTAACAAATTGAAGATACTTCAGACCCACCAACGCTTCGGTGATAGGGACAAAAAGAAGTAATCTTCCCAATTATCATCTTTGATCGGGAAACCTCGTATAATATTTCTCCTGGCTTTACCCGACACATAATACTTCAGCTCTCTCTTGTTACGATGCCTGAATTCGAGCAAGTGTATCAGGTGTTCGACGCCAACTTCCACATCGCATTCATAACTCCTAGTTAGAATGCCAACCATATGCATGATTCCCCGAGCATTGATTTGGGCAATGGCCAAGTTGTACATCCAAAGAAACCGTAAAATAACTTCAGGGATCGGGAACCACAACAGGCAGTGGTAGAAGAAGCTTTCGTAGAGAGTAAAATGATGAGGGGGAGGATTACTGGCTCGGTCTGATGGTGAGAGAAGAACAAACTCGACTTCCTCCAAAATGCCAAACCTATGTCTGAGAGCCGTTAACAAATCCAAGGTTGAGAGGGTTGAACCGGGTGGATCAGGTCGCCTCTTGGTTTTCTTCTTCCTTGGAGCTTGACGGTTAGGACCTATCAAACGCTTCAATTCCTATCTAACCACGGCTGGATCAAAGAACCAATCTTCTGGTTCAACTTTTGGCAAATCGGGATCTATTACATCAGTAAAAGGGTTCACCACCTCGTCGAAAGGAGAGTCGTGAAGGTGAGGCACTTCAAATTTCGAAGGATCCCCAGAATTGCTGCCAGCTCTCGAGGATTCGGAGAGCACCATTTTCCTGCTAAGGACAGAGGGTCCTACCCCCGAACCACTTGAATCATCCAGAACCTCTGAAATGTTCGCACCAGAGGAATTTTCCCGGCTACAGTTTTGGGCGAGAAACGAATCAGAAGAGAGATGGTTCGGGAAATGAAGAATAGCCTGAACTGCCAAACAAACGGGCATACGGATCGGGGGATGCAGAAACAGATGACTGAGACATCCTTTTGAATTCGAAAATGGATCGGGGTCTTTAGAAGATATAACAGATCGGGATCCCTAACAGCTCGCGAGAAAAAATCTAGGTTTTCTAAGATTCAGAGGACGGATCGGGATTGTCAACAGCCTATCAAAACAGATCAAAGCCTTTTAAGAATTGAAGAACAAGTTGAGATCCTTTCAAAAGATTGAAAGTCAGATCCAAATCTTCAAACAAACTGCCGGGAAACTCAAAGACAGTGGCAGAACTAGTTGAAGACGGATCGGGAAATTCAAACGGATCTGCGGCGAAGGAAGAACAACGGAGTCTCAGGCTAAAAATTAAAACTTAAGCAAAAAAAGACTAGAGAGAGAAAGAAGAGAGAAATTACCTGTTTGGAGAGGTTTTCGGAGAAATGAAGTAGTGAGGAAATGGGAGGTATCGCAAGTTATATAGGCAAATGGTGACGTCATTCGCCTCGGGAATCAGCAAAAATGCTTGCACTCCCCGATAAAGATGATGACATATCAGAACAGCGAAAACTCCGAGCCGAGTTTGTATAACGGAGCAAACCCGAACTGAACTAATAAGGCTATAAATACGGCAATACCACTTAGTGATGGTTCGGGGTCATCCGCAAGTGACGGTTCGGGATAATCACCAAAGAGACGATTCGGGGTAATTAGAAGAAACAACTTGAATCGTTGATCTCAGACTCAACCACTTACAGCTCGGCAATAATATCACTAATACTGCCAAGTTGGGGTGCTAACTGTTGGGGTCAGATTCCATCTCTTGAGAATCAATGATTGAAAATGGCTAATTATGAAAGAACATTAGCAACTGGATCCCTAACCGTGGCTTGGGTACCCCCTAACCATGACAAGAGGAGTTGGTTCGGGTGCCCCCTAACTACGAGAGAGTGAGTTGGTTCGGGTGCCCCTAACCGCGACAGAGTGAGTTGGTTCGGATACCCCCTAATCGTGACAGGGTGAGTTGGTTCGGGTGCCCCCTAACCGTGACAAGGTGAGTTGGTTCGGATGTCCCCTAACCGCGGTAGAGTGAGTTAGTTCGGGTACCCCCTAACCACGACATAGTAAGTTGGTTCGGGTACCCCCTAACCGTGACAAGAGGAGTTGGTTCGGGTGCCCCTAACCGCGACAGAGTGAGTTGGTTCGGGTATCCTCTAACCTTGACATGGTGAGTTGGTTCGGGTGCCCCCTAACCGTGACAAGGTGAGTTGGTTCGGGTGCCCCTTAACTGCGACAGGACAAGTTTGTGAGAGAACCCCCGAACCATGGATGATTGGTTTGGGTACCGTGACCTCAATCGAAGACAAGATGGATCGGGGTTAAAGACAAAAAACATAACCATTGGCACCCGAACCGTTTGGACAATTGACCAGAGCTGGACTAGGACGACACCCGAACCATGATACAAAGCAACTCCGAGCCGTGAACCATGGTGTCACCCGAGCCGTGAACTATGGTGTCACCCGAGCCGTGAACCATGGTGTCACCCGAGCCGTGAACCATGGTGTCACCCGAGCCAAGGCTCAACGACATGAAGTTGGTCCGAGCTGACGATCATATGGGCCGAGACAACGAGCCCATGAATTCAAGCCCATAATAGAGATACGACAAGGTTAAAGCCCATGGTGGTAGCCGGCTTTGCTAAAAGGAAATCCCGAGGAATTATGAAATCTTTCTTATCTCTTTAGACATTAACTTAGCCGACTTAAACTTGTATAAATAGACATGTACATCTCTTAAGAAAGGGATCCGAAATTTTACCTAGCAAAACTCTGTACTTTTGCTCTCATACAAAAAAGCTTTCTAAAGCAGCTTAATACAAATACCATCTTTGGATCTCTGTTGGTGTTTTTGGATGGTTTTTACTCAGAAGTTTTAGATCTCTCTAAAAGACGTGACGAATTTAATTGGCGTGGATTTATACTCCCACAGCTTGTTGGTCTGGTGAAGATTTCTGGAGCTTTCGTATATTTCGATTTGAGATGTAGTTGGGTGGACTGTATCCACTGATGGTTCAATGACATTCACTGGCTGTGAGTTTCCTCTTCCTATTCCTCTTTCTCTTCCTCTTTCTTCAATGATTTTGACTGAATCTTCCGATGGATGTACAGAATTTTCAGTGTTAATCACTGAGCCTTCATTACCATCTTCTGCAGTGGAAGCAACTGTCTCCATGCAGACATTGGTTATCAATGCCATAATGGGATCTTTAATGCAGACATTAGTTTCATCTGCTGCAGCGGCATCCTTAATGCAGACATTAGTTTCATCTGGCGTAATGTCATCATTTGCACAAATGTTTTCTTTTCAATCATCTGCCTTACAATATGCATCCTCAGCCTTTTCATTCTCATCTCTTTTTTCACCATCACTTGCTTCGTTTGGCCAAACTGCCTTATCACTAACCTCTGCTTTACCACCATCTACTGCAGTGGCATCCTCTGTCTGAAGGCATACGTTGGGATCATTATCTCCTTTTTCTTCTTTGGCATCCTCTGCCTTTTCACTCCCATCTATTTTTTCAATATCTCCAACTCCACCATCATCAAGAAGATGTTCTTCTTTGGCATCCTCTGCCTTTTCACTCTCATCTCTTTTTTCACCATCAGTTGCTTCGTTGGAAACAGTTGCCTTATCAGATATAACATTTTCTTTACCACATCAGTTGCAGTGGCATCCTCTGCCTAAAGGCAGACATTGGCATCAGTTTCTCCTTTTTCTTCTTTAGCATCCTCTTCCTTTTCACTCCCATCTCCATCATTACTATCATCTTGAAGATGTTCTTCTTTGGCATCCTCTGCCTTTTCACATTTGTATATTTTTTCTCCATGGAACATATCTTGAAGATGTTCTTGTTTGGCATCCTCCGTCTTTTCACTCCAATCTATTTTTGCATCATCTCCTACTTGTTCTTCTTTGGCATCCTCTGGCTCGATGCCATCTGCCTTTTCACTCCAATATATTTTTGCATCATCTCCTACTTGTTCTTCTTTAGCATCCTCTACCTCAATGCCATTATCAGTTACTTTTTCTTTGCCATCTCTTAATTTATCATTTGAAAAGGAGCCAGAGGCAACAACCTTGATTCCTTCTCCTTCGTTGTCTTTGCCATCTCCTTTGTTATCCACCGTCGTCTCTTTTTCGTCATTCTGCAAAATTTCAAAGTAATGACTGTTACATGAACTCAGCTTCAACTGATTACACCTTAAGGGCATACTCTGCCGTAAAGGATATTAAGGGATGCCAATGATGAATAGTATTGAATGCCATTATTAGTCTACCGTAACAATTACATGTCTCACATAAATGAATGATACAATGTAGGCAAGTAGAGTATGCCATGCCCCTCGATTGTTTTACCAGATTTGATAGAGCATGATATCCCAGATCATGCCAGCTCTTTTATTTCAATAATTGTTGAGTTGGAAATACCATGCGATTGTCAGGTTTTAGTTTGTTGTTAGAGAAACGAGTATCTTGCTCGAAACAAGTCATCCTCTCCATCAGCTTTCCAACGACCTGTGCCAAGTTGTTTAAGGTTTCACTCAAAACTTTCAGCTGTTCCATGCTAGTTTGTTGCTGTTCCAAGTTTAATCGTTGCTGATCAAGGCTTGCGTTTTCAATTCTAGTTACAATTGCGTCAAACTTGGTCTGCTGTTTATCCAGGATAAATTCAATGATGTCGACGATGTCTGTTGAACCAGTAGATGGGATTTTAGCTACAGGGAAATTCGGTTTCATGACATACCGTCCATCATCTTTTTCTTCTTCTTCTTCTTCGATTTTTTCATCATATTCTGCAATTCTCTTCCGCTTCCTCTTCCTCTTTTCTCCATCTCACTCTTCAATTCCCTTACTCTTTTTCCCTTTTCCTCTCTTTCCTTCATGATCTACTTTCCTTTTTTTCCAGTGCGGTTTTCTGGGACTGGCGGTATTTTTAAGACGCTTCATTTGATGTCCGCCCACGGCTGGTCAGAGAGAATTTATTTGATGAGATTATCAAGCTTGACATCTATTACGTCGTTACCTTTCCAACGTGGATAAATTTCTGCACGGGATCTCTCACACATAATAGTTATAGTCACCTGCAAAACACATTTATATGGTTACATAAATATCAGCCAGAAGTCTGCGTAACACTGTTAGAAGTCTAGCGACGGGAAAATGTAAACTTGTGGTAGAGTCTTTTTGCAGACTCTGCCACTGTGGCTTACTCTGCCAAAAGTCTACATTTTCACTTCAACAAACTAGGCCAAAGATATACATACCTCTTCACTCGAGAAGATCTTCTCCATATCAGGTCTCCAACTTTCCCCTTGTATCTTAGCAGATATATACCTTCAAACGCTATAGGTGTTCCCAAATTTTCTCCCACTTTGGGCACATACACATACGTCCAGACCTGTAGAACTTGCACGAACCCCTTCAAAACATAAGAGCCTTGCCATATCTTCTCTTTAGTTACTAACTTAACCTGCTCAACAAGATCTTTGTAAGCAACCCTCCCCCAGGGATACCCTTTGAAAGTTGCCAAATCTATCACCAATCTAGCTAGGTTAAGTGGAATTTCGGTACGCCGATCAACACCCAACATACCATTAGACAGAATAGCTAGATAACTAAGCCTAATTTTATCTTTTCTGGACCAAGATTTGCTTATATCTCCACCATGCTTCATACACAATTTCACTATGTCCTCAATACAAGGGCTAGTACGGCGTATTTTGAGAAGACCCCGAAAGCGATTCCAGCTTTGGTGAGTAGCTTGAGAAGATACCAACCCATCCAACTGTGTAATTTCATTACAGTTAAGATCTGTGATCTCTTCAAACTCGAAGAGCGAAAACCGTGCTGGCTGCCCCGCGATCAAAAACCACACTCAAATGGGTTTTCACACTCCAATTGTTTGCAAATAAGATGGTGATGCACAAATTTCGCACTCCATCTGAAACCCAAATTCTCAAACTTACAAATAACTCCTAGCGGTAACTTGCGGACATAATCCCACACTTCCTCGCCCACTACACGTTCCACTAGTGAAAGATGATTGAACTTCGAAATGTAGTTTATTATGGTATTTGGATCTGGCTCGTTTCCTTTGGAAAAAATCATGGCAAGAATATCCATCTCGTAAACATTCCTATCCATCTCGTAATCATTCTTATCCATCTCGTAATCATTCATATCCATGATATATTCGAAGGAGAAATATCGGAGAAATGAAGAGATCGGAGATTTATCGGAGAAATGAAGAAAGAGATCGACAAAATTGAATATACGCTCCTTTGCGCTAGGGTTGCTGAGGGGGAAGAAGAAGAAGAGTCAATGTTGTGTTTTTAAGCTTTTTGGGCTTCAGCATAGGCCTGAAACAACTGATTTGAGGCCCGAATATATATTGTGGAAATTTTTTAAAAATAATATTACCTAATTAAGACGGCGCCCCCCTTTTGTCGTACACTTAAGACACCGCCGCCTTTTTTTATAGTAGAAACTCTTCAAAAATGCTGCTCTACGTTGGCATAGAGCCTGCGAAACCATAAACCACTCAAAACGAATTAAAAATTTCGATTAACATTTGTTTAGACGTCATAACTCCAGAGTGATCTTCAATCTAAGAGTTTAAAAGCTTATTTACATTGAAAACACAGAATGGAGAAAAATCAATAACCATGGTAAATACCAAGGGAATATTTTACATAGTGCCGTGTTGAACAAAGAAACATATGATAACAAATTTTTTTTTTTGAGTTTATCTTTTTAACATAAGTTTTACTTTGAAACCAGTAAGAAATAATGTATAAAGAAAGTGGAAGTATATACAAATATACAACAACAAAAAATCACTACAAACGAATTCTTCTATATCAATCTACCTTCGGTCTTCCGTTGGTGATATTCATTCAGTCTGCGATACCCTAACCACTCGGTTTTCACTGTGAATTTTTTCTTTTTAACATAAGTTGTACTTTGACAACATTAAGAAATAAAAGAAATAATGTATAAAGGAAGTGGAAGTATATACAAATATACAACAACAAAAACTCTCTACAAACAAATTTTCCGATTTCAATCTGTCTTCGGTTTGCTGTTGGTGATATTCATTCAGTCTGCGATACCCTAACCACTTGGTTTTCACCGAGTTTTTCGGGATTGCTTATCTTGTTTTGGCTTATACCGGTTAATGCACTACTGGTGATTGTCTTCTGCCGTTGGTGATATACATTAAGGGGTAACGCTGGTCTTAAGGGGTAGTACTGGTATTTTCAAAATTATTTTAAAATCTCGAGGAAGACTAGGGTTTCAAAATCTCAAGGAAGTCGAAGGGTATGTTGCTTACAAAACCTCTTTTTATCCTTGGAATCACAAATTCACTCTCAAGCTCTCTTTTTCCTCTCATATCTCTCATTTCTCATTTGACACAACAATTATTTTTCAAAGAGGATTTCGAAAATCACAATCTCTTTTTCCATTTATAACTCCATCATTTACAAAGCAAAAGATATGGTTAAAGCTCAATCTTTGATTTCATCGAGTTTTTGGTTTTCGTTCCATTTGTGCTCTTTAAATGATGGATATGAGCATTTTGTTCTCAACTATGCCTTGTTCTCATTTGGGAAATGTTTTTGTAGACACAATCACTAAGAACACACAACCATGAGCACTTCAACAAGAATCAGTCACCATTCTTTTCAAGGCACCTGCGAGTTTGAGGAGTGGACACAAGAAGGGTTCAAGCACTTGAAGGAGTTGGAGCGAGCCACATTCTTTCCTATCCGTTTTGCTTTTCGGGATATCATGTTCGAAATGGGGATACAAGACCAAGTGGATGATCTAGTAGAGCGGATGAATTTGGGGAGGTTAACATATATGGACAACTTGACCTACCCCGCGCCAACCAGACATTTCCTTGCCACAGTGAAGTTCATTGAGGATGAAGTGAATGGACATGGATATGTTTACTTCATGGTTGGGCCAACCCAATATTCACTCACTTTCTCTGATTTTGTGAAGTATACCACTTTCCATCCTCCACATTTAATGCTACTCAAGAGTTTCGTGAAGCATCCACCGTATGGAGAAACATAACAATGGATGGTTCATTCTCCACCGCATCTCGCATGTCCAAGGTGCGAAATCCAACTATCCGCTATGTTCTCCGCCTCTTGGCCAACATGGTTTATGCTCGCCACAAGCCGGGTGTTCCAACAACCAATAAACTAAAGATGTTATATTGTACGATCCGGTATTGGCTTCACAACCATCATGGACGACCCATTGAGTATTATCCCATTTTCTACCTTGATGCCGCTTCAATGTTCTTTGGGAACCTTTTGCACATTCGAAATGAGGTGTCTTTAGTGGATAATCCGAAAGGCTACATTGGAGGCATGCTCACTCCACTCTTCGGCCGCGTTGGAGTCAACCTCGACCTCTACAGACCCCTTCCAGAGAGGCCTAAGATGGACTTCGAATATTTGGTACTCACACACACTTTGGCGGCCCGTTTTCCTAACAACACGCTCGCATACCACTTCATGGACGAGGACGAGATGCCTTTGTGTTGTTTCTTGCCAAACGCTCGATATTGCAATACTAGTTGCTTCGAAGACCTCAAGTTCTCAATACCACACCGGTTGACCTTCGCTCTTCCACCGCCTCAAGATTACAACTCTGATCACTTCTAATAATTTTTTTATATCTGTTTTATCATAAGTGCAAAGCTAATTGGAAGGAGTCAATGTTCAGCTCTTTTTGTAATGAATTATACAAAAGTCTGATACTAGTCTGGCTTTGATCTACCGTTAGGTGGTGTGGTCTGCGAAACCTTATTTGTAAAAAACACAGCAGTGTTTGCCAAATTTTGGCATATTACAAACAGAATCTAAGCAGTGTTTGCGTATACTCTGCTTCCGAAGGCAGGGACTAAGAGCTTTCTGTTTTTCTTCTGCGAGTATAAGCAGAGACTGCGCGTACTCATTTCTATCTCTACTTGTACTCTGCGTAGTCTACATTTACTTGCGTTGAAAATGTCAACCTGTAGACAGTGTGCCACCGGTCCGCGTTAACTCTGATGGTCTTAAAGGGTAACACAAGTATTTCCAAAAAAATGTACTAATTTTACAATTTTTCCTACAAAAATACCGTGCTTGACATTAAAGTTAAAAAACGTACAATTTTAAACTATTTCTTCTAGTTTTATATCCAAATTTATATCATAAATAAAATATTACCAAAACAAAACCAATAATTTTGCATTTCAAGGTTATATGTTACGCATGTTTGACATAATGACGATACTATCACTATAACATATATTCATTTTTAATAAAATCGTTTTCTAGCCGACAAAAAAAAATCGTTATATATTACATTATTATGATTATTGGATAATCAGCAAGCTGATATTAAATATGAACCAACCAAAGTACTCAGTCGACCACTATTTCTATCTTCCATATCCACCCACAAAACCCACATCTCTCCTCAGACCAAAAAACAAAAAAAGGAGAGTTAAAAATATGAAGTCAATAGTCTTCTTCTTCCTCCTGCTTCTTGTCGTTGCAACCTCGGAAAACGTGAGAAATGGTTGGTATAATCTCACAGGCCTTCATGAAGATGAATGGATTTGGGATTCTCTTGGGCCAATGAAAGAGTACTTAACCTATAATGTTTTGCAAGGTCAGAAGATATGTGGTTCTTCCATGACTGATCCTTGTACCGGAACCGTTAATGGGAAGAAATACGGCACTTGTCGTATATACACCAGATGCAAACGCTTGATTGTGGGATAACATACGGAACGGAATGTAGAGAATGGAGTATACCCAAAGTGGATTATGCATTTTTACTTTCCTTTTTTTTTTTGTTGGTACGCTTCGTTTGATATATATCCCGTATGATGTAGCTATTAGGAACATGTGCTTCCTGTACTGTGTCGCTATAAGCGTTTTATGTGTAGTATAGAAGAGATTTAGTGTCTTTCTATATCTCATATATGTATATTTTTCATATCTCTTATATATATCCATATAGGATCTTCTCTTGTATCTCTATAGATGTTTTTTTTTTTTGAACAAAACTTGTATCTCTATAGATACTTTTGTATATTCATCAACAAAAATCATCTAATTAATAAATCATACATGATACTGAAGTCATATAATTGGTTTCAAACCTAATCCTAATTCTTTTTCGGCCACCGCCTTTCTCTTTGATGAAAGAGTACTTAAGTTATAATATTTTGCAACGTCAAAAATCATGTGGTTCTTCCAAGAAAGGTCCTTGTACCGAAAGATTAATGAGATGAAATACAACAAGTGTGTTATTGTTGGTGTTCGGTCTCGATAGTTAATAACTTAGGTCCACTCAAAGGAAGAGTTACGATAACTCATGTTTGGTATGGAGTCGTGGCTATAATGTTTGAAAAAATCGATAAAGTGGTTTCAGACAACGCGGCTTTGGCTCAGAATATTACGAAACTACGCTCAATTGTAATGCGAGAACCAGGGCAAAATATGTTAAATTCGGTATTAACACCGCATGGAGTTTTCGCTTGAGCCAGAGTGAACACGGTAATATCGACATTTGGGTGGCTAATCTCTCATAGTTAGAATATCAGAGTTGATCCAAACTCGGGAAAAACAAGTAGAAATTCTTTAGGGGCATTATCAAGAGGAAGTGGTCCCCGCAACGTTGTCTTCGCTTCCACTCCCATCTTTCATCTCACTATATTTTCCTTATCATCACCATAATTTACTAATTTAGGATCTGAGACTCCGCCTGCCTGATTCAGAAGGAAGGAATGAAGACAATCAGTTCGATGTCCACCCTACACATAGTCCGAACTGGATGACCGGTGGCCTAAATGGAGAGTTCTATCCCAGAAATTTAAATTTGGAATTCCTCCAAAGATCTATCTAGAAAAAATATAGTATCAATTTTTTATACTTTCTTATTAATATTTATTAATTAATATAAATTCTAAATAAACATTAATAAAAAGTATAAAACTTGATAATATAAACTCCAACGCAGATATCAAGGGAAAAATCGAACAATTGATGCATACAAAGAAAAAATTACATTCTACCCAAACCCTTTTTGTTTTGAATCTTAAGTTCTACCCAAGTCTCACATTGTCTTCCCTCTTGAGACAAACCAAATGCTTATGAATCAAACCTCACTCCTTTTTTTTTTTTCATTTTGCAAACTCTTAAGAGGTTTTTTTTCTCCTCCATGATCTTTAAACTTTTTCTAACTTATATTTCAAGATAAGGAGATAACTTAGACATTTTTCCTTATGAATTTAGAGTGTTTTATAAATTTGACCTTTCCTTTAGAATTTTTCTTTTCTTTTCATGTTTCGAAACTATAATTTTTCTTATGAATTTCTTTTAAACTCAATCATTCTTTCTTTTATTTTCACTCAAGTCCCTCACCAAAACCCAACCATCAAACATCAAGACCCTCCTAATTTGCTAGTCTTAAAGATCAAGAGACTAGCCTAATGGAAGACTATCTTTGTCGTTCCTATCTTACAAAAAATTTCATGTGTATGCATTTTCAAGAAGAAACCTCACTCAAGGAAACATTGTAGGGGTGGAATAAAAAAGTTTAGGCTAAGGTGGAGAACCATTCTAAAGATGAGAATGACCTTTCAGCTTAACAAAGAGTGGTAAAAGTGGAATAAGAAAACCCAAATATTTCTATTGAAAACTATGAAAATGCATTTGAAGCCCCTAAACGAGAAGATTAGATTCAATTGCTGTTCAATATAGTAGAATTGATGTCAAGTTAAACAAGCATCAACAAAACCGAGAGTTTTCAAGCAGACAGATCAAAGCATGAAGTTTCAAAATTTCAAGAATGTTTAAGGAATATAAGATCATTCACAAGGTCATCACTTTGAAAGACTATGGATTTTTGTTTTTCAAAATTTTTGATTTTTTTTTTAATTTTTTTTTTCATTTTTTCGAATGTATGAGTTTATGAACAATGCACGACTCAAGTGGAAATAGAACAACTACAATGGCATTAGAAACAGTCCCCCCTCCCCCGACTTACTTCGCATCGTTTCGGTGAGAAAGCAAAGCCGAAGAAAAGAACAAAACACACAAGTAATGCAAAGAAAAAGAAAAATAATAATTACAATGGAAATGGTGGTACCTTAGAACTAGAAATATTCATAATTACAGTATTGAGGTGGAGGGAGAGCGAAAGTTAACCGGTGCGGTATGGGAAACTTGAGGTCTTCGAAATTACTTGTGTTGCAATATCAAGAGTTTAGTAAAAAACAACACAAATTCGTCTCATCCTCATCCATGAAATGGTATGCGAGAGTATTGTTGGGGAAACAGACCGCCAATGTGTGCGTTTGTACCAAGTATTCAAAGTCCATCTTTGGTCTCTCTTGAAGGGGGCTGTAGAAGTCAAGGTTGACTCAAACACGGTTAAATATATGAGTGAACATGCCTCCAATATAGAATTTTTGTTCATCTTCCAAAGACACTTCATTTTGGATGTGCAAGAGTGATATACTCTATATTTTGCACTGAAAGAGGTAGTTTTCTCGTATATGTATCTTTTGAAGTCTTAATAGGTTAAATCATCAAAAATAATACAAAATGGGTCAAAAGAGGTGTCAACCATGCTACATCAATTCACTCAAGCCAAAGAGACCGTGATGCGATCATGGACGAGCATGCTTTGGATGAGGAAGTTTTGACCGTACCCGAAGGTTCCGTTACGCAGTCCAAGACAAGGAAGCTTGCCGGAGCTGTTCAGGAGTTACTTAATGACGTTCAGATCAAGGAAGAAGATCAGCTTATGCACAACGCCGTTACCTCAATTTCGTCTACGATATTTTCTTGAGGTTGGACGTTAAGCATAAGTTGTTGTACTCTTTTTCCTGTACTCGGTTTTCTCCCAATGGGTTTTCCGAGTAGAGGTTTTAACGAGGCAACACTTATGTTTCCTCTTTACGGTCCAATTTCATGAAATATATCATGAAAATCCGCATGGAATATATGTCAAAGGGACGAGGAAGGCCAAGAGGGTGTTCACACCTTGAGTTATTATTAGTCAAAGATTCAATGGTCTTAGTCTTATGAATTAATTAGACTTTGTTAATTTCCATGCATTGTTTTTAGTACTTTTTATCTTCATTCTCTCCCTATATAAACTATGTAATCTCTTTGAGAATAATCATTCATATTTTTTTATAAAATCTTTTCTAAAGAAGTTTCTCTCTTGTTCTTTTGTGAACTTGTCGATCTCTTGGTGGTTAGCCAACGAAATCAAATCGGTCATTGGGTGGTTAGCTCTTTGATCACAACCGATCACTAGGTGGTTAGCCTTGTGTTCTCGCTGACTCCAAGGTGGTTAGCCGAAGAGTTCCATCGTTCCTTAGGTGGTTAGCGTTCGGATCTGGTTTACCGAGGGTCATTCATAGCTCTCGACGCAGCCATTCACTTCCACCCCGTTTATCCAAGGATCTATTTGTTTCAATACCAAAAAGAGTGTGCGTTCCTTTGGGAGATCGTATCAGACCGCAAAATAATAATATTCACAAAATATGCAATTTTCCAAGTTGGACAGAACACCAGAAGTTTACCCTTCGTTCGAGACCTTAACAATATTGGATTGAATGAAATTTGGTGACCAGATATAGAATTGAGTTGCCCTTATAATGCAGGTGGTTTCAAGTCATTTGGAGCTGTTGTTGAAGAGTTACACCCGATTTACTAAAGACATGTATGCCTGGCTCGGAGGAGAAGCAAGCGTAGGAAACTGAAGGAAGGAAGGGCCATCATTGGTCAGGATTTTCCCCATGGCTCGTGCTGATGCCTTCCTGACCAATGCCTTGACATCAGTCAAGATCCTTTCCCAATGCTCCTGCCCAATGCTCATTAGAAAAGTAATATTTCCTTTTTGCCCAAGACAAAACCCTAGCCGACTTAGGACTTCTCAAGGCCTATATATACTTGCTTTTAGCCCCTTTCAGAGAGAAAGCAGTCACAAAATATTCATCATAAACATCAGAATCTTTTTTATGATATATCTTTCATAGCTCTTCATTGATTTTGGTTCTAACAGCTTCAAGGAGAAGATATCATCTTTGTACTTCAACATAGAGAAGATTTCTATCTCTGTATTCTTTAAATCTAATCTATCTATGATGTTTTATGCTTCAATCTATTGTTGTCTTCCTACTTTTACCATGTATGATGTTGGGGTCAATTTTCACCCCATCGAGATTAGCCACCGAAAATGGTTAGGTGAAGATTTTGGGCCTAACCGACTTCGGTGGTACGAGCCAACATGCTGACGAACCAACAAACGGTGACGAGCCAACATATTGGCAAACCAATAAACGGTGACGAGCCAACATGTTGGCGAACCAACAAACGGTGACGAGCTAACATGCTAGCTCGGCATCGAGGAGAAGCGGCGACGACGAGCCAAATCCCTGGCTCGGCATCAAAGGCCGAGGTGACAAACCAAACCTTTGGCTCGGCATTAGGGAGAAATGGTGACGAGCCAAATCTCTGGCTCGGCATCAAAGGTGACAAACCAAACCTTTGGCTCAGTAACAGGGAAAAGCGTCCATGAGCCAACGTGTTGGCGAACCAACAAACGGTGACGAGCCAACATGTTGGCGAACCAACAAATGTTGATGAGCCAACATGTTGGCGAACCAACAAACGGTGACGAGCCAACATGTTGGCGAACCAGCAAATGGTGACGATCCAACATGCTGGCGAACTAGATCTTTAGGCTCGGCATCAAGGAGAAGAACCTACGAGCCAAAGGCCGAGGTGAAGAACCAAATCTTTGGCTCAGTATCAGGGAGAAACGGGATGAGCCAAACATCTTGTCAGCATGCCAAGATAACAGCGACGAGCCAAACTAGCCGAAGCGGCGTCAAGGCAATCAAGGTGGAGGCACGTCATGACAACAAGCCAAACTAGCCAAATAGGCGAGACAAGCAACGAGCCAGACCGTAGATGACACAACAAAAACAACGAGACCAATATCTTGTTGGACCAAAGCAACAAGCCACAAGATATTGGTGGGCCGAGGCGACGAGGCAAACAAGAAGCCCACGAATTTCCACCACCTTGGAAGAATCCGTGAAGAAAGGAAATCCAGAAGAATAAAGAAGTTTTCTTATTGTAACAAAAGCTAAACTAGCAGACTTAGATTTATCTATATATACATGTACCCCTTTGAAAAAAGGATCGACAACTTTACCTAGCAAAATACTTGTTATTTTCTCTGCAACAGCTTTCTAATCAGCTTGAATAAAAACACCATCTTTGAATCTCTGTTCTCGTGTTTATTTTCATCGAAGTTTTTCGAATCCCTATTTTTCATAACCAAGTTTAGTTGTGCGAGTTTTGACTTCCATAATTTGGCGCCGTCTGAGGGGAGTCTTTAAACTTTATGATACCTAAGAACCACCAAATATGAGATCTAAAATGATGACTACCAACGGAGACCGGAGCGGCGATGATGCGAGCAACACTGGCGCTGGCCTTCCTGGAACGAGAACCAATCCACCGCCAGCAAACACGAAAGGTACTTCAGAAACGCTGAGAGAATTGAAGAACATGATGACCATGTTGCTGAAGAAAGTGGAAGAGCAAGATAAGCTGAACAGCTCGCTAACAGATAGAAAAGAGACACTGGCGACAGAGAGCCGAGCCAGAAACACACGACTCGGAGGCATGGGTTCAACAATGAACCCACTCGTCACCATAATGACTAGATGATTTGGCTTAAACCCGACGGCCCTGGATTTTTCAACACCACGCGACGCACCAAAGACTTTGGGAGGACTGCCACCACCACATCCAACCAACGAACAAACACCCAAGGGGACGAGATCAAGTATCACCGAGCCACCTCGACTAATTCGTGGGGCAAGAAGAGCCAGCGATGGACGTGACCACGCCAACGATGGGTCCGCTACAGCAATCATTCTCGACGAAGAGGGGCGCGAAGAAGGAGACCATAACACGGAGAATCTCGCTGACGAGGGATTCCCACCAACGATATCGGGAGCCCGAACCAGCGAAGGCGATGTTAATCTAAACCGAGCCAAGAACCTAGCAGAGGAAGAGAAAAATCTCCTATAGGTCCAACAGGCGCAATACTCTGACGAGCAGAGAACGACGAGCCGAGCCCAGAGAGAAGAGTTGGACAAAATCCAAGCCTCTTTAGATCGTGCCACCGCTAAGATGAAAGCCGTTCGATCCCAGGTTCACAAGGCAACCAGTAAAGTCCCGGAGATTGACCGCGTACTAAGAAGCACATAACACGCCGTTTACAGCTTGAATTACCAAGGCAAGGGTTTCCGACCCTGAAAAGATCAAAGTCCCAGTTTACAGAGGGACTACCGATCCAAAAGAGCACATAACGACATTCATCATAGCAATGGGCCGAGCCAATTTTAGGGAAAAGGAGAGAGATGCTAATTTCTGCCTCCTATTTGTGGAGCATCTAAAAGGCGCAGCCCTTCAATGGTTCTCCAGGCTTGAGCGAAACTCCATTGATGATTTCCAGCAGCTGTCTGCCGTTTTTCTGAAGCACTACAATATGTTTATGGATCGAGGAGCCTCTGATGCCGATCTCTGGACATTAACTCAAGGGCCTACGGAGACACTGCGAAGTTTCTTGGGTAGATTCAAAGCAGTGATGTCAAAGATCGAGGGCGTAAGCGACAAGGCCACCGTGCTCGAATTAAAAAGGTCGTTGTGGTATGAATCGAAGTTCCGAAAAGAAATCACTTTGAACGCACCACTATCAATCCAAGACGTGCTGCACCGAGCCTCAGAATTCATAGTCAATGAAGAAGAGATGAAGGTGTTGTCTCAGAATATGGAGTGCCCAAAGCGACGAACCGTTCTTTCCAAACTCCGAATCCACCGCCTTATAAGAAGAGTAATCAAGGAAACGGATATGTGCACCATGAGAAACCCAATTTCGGAGGAGCCCACAACTACCAGGTGGGAATAGAACGAGGCAAAACCAAGAAGCATAGCTAATTCATCCACTTCTTCAAGATTGGCAAAACCAAGAAGCATAGCTAATTCATCCACATCCCTTTCATTTTTCTCTTGTTGTTACATTCCATTGGATCTTTGTTGAGCTCCCAAGAACTTTTTCTCATCCGAGAGAACCGCACCACAAAAGGATTTTAGGTTGGATTCGATTTCCCAGGTAAAGTGTCCATTGGACTCTTGGATGAGGATGAAATTTGAGCCACTTGGTTGTCCAAAACCTTCATGTGTATAGATATATGTTCAAACTTCGTATTGAGATCATTTAGAGCTCCATCTACTTTGTTGTGAATCTCAATCATCCTATCTTTCAATTCCATGGCACTTTTCTCTTGCCCCTCTAGAATTTGCTTAAGTAGAAAGTTTATCTCATCAACTTTAGATGGTGGTGAAGATGAACTCTCTTGTTGTTGAAAGACTTGTTGGTTGTTAATGAATTCGCAATTTGGTTGAAAGATGTGTTGTGGTTGGAAGCCTTGTCCTTGTGGCATGTGTTGAGGACAAATTTTTTGTTGGTTGTAACTCCCTTGCATGTAGCTCACTTTCTCTTGTCCCTTTTTGCGTCCATCAAAACCTTCCACATAATGAATAGCTATTTGGTTCAAATGTATATTATTATCCAACTTATCATTAATCTCATTGATCCTCTTTGTTGTTGGTTCATTAAAGTCTCCAATTCTCCTCTCCATGATTATATACCTATAGATCACAAGAGAGAAAACAAAGAAAAAACGATATATAAATAAAATAAAACAAGCTTAGACTTAAAAAAAAGCCAAATCTTAATGCCTATTGCAAACTCCCCGGCAACGACGCCAAAGACTTGATAGAGAATTGTTTTCAACTCAAACTATTAAGTCTTAAACCGTAAATGACAACCACAACTGCATGGCAATCGATGTAGTATTTAGGGGTTATTCTTCTAGAAGGAGTATGATTAAAACAATAAGAATGCAAGAAACTAATGAAGCTAAGCAATTCAAGTGTTGTATTTCAAGTTATCAAGTTAACAACCTAAATGAAATGATGCAAATAAGAAAGGAAAAGCAGGCAAACGATATTAAGAAACTTAACTAAAAACAATTAAAAGCAAACCAAACTTAAATCAAGATAAAGCAAATGCAAAATGAAAAGTCAACAAAATTAAGCTAAGTGAGATTGATTCAAATGGATAATGCATGGATATGGGATAGAGATCATTGACTAGAGATGATTGACTAGAGATGATTGACTATTGACTAATGATACTAAATCATATACACAATCCATTTCCAAGACATGGATCCTTAATTCTAGACTAGTTCATTTCCATGAGACTAACCATTCAACTAATCACCCAATTTGATCAATTTTCCAATTCCAACTGTAGAGATTAGAGATCATTAATGCATAAGTCCATAAAAGTCACAATCCACCTTAATCATCAATGGATAGTTGGCTAATATATGATAAGTATGTTTTAGAGTTCATCTAGACATTTTCACAAACATCTTCCGAGCACAAAAAGACCATGATCAAGGATTTGATTAGCCAGATCAATCCTAGCTTTGAGTTCACTATAAACAAAACAAATCATAAGAATCTAGACCTAAGCATCATTAATCATTCATCAATAGCCCTAATCTATCCATAAAGAGACTACTAAATCATGCTCAAAGAAAGAACAAAAACATACATAAAAACAAATAATGAAAGATTAAAGAGAAATATTAGAGAAAGCTTCACTAATTGTCATGAAAAGTGCAAACTTGATCATCCAAAAGAGCAAAGATCCAAGAGGTCTAAACTTTGTCCAAAGGATAAAAGATAATCATAAGACTTATGGCTTTAATGTGCTTAAAACACACACATGGGAGCAACCATGATCGATCTCAAGTGTAAAAGGATCGATCCGGGTCAACCCAAAAAACAAAGTTGCGTCAAATCCGGGTCATAGTAAAATGTGCGCCTAAGATCTATCATGGAAATCGATCATGGGAGCAACCATGATCGATCTCAACTGTCTTTTGCATCCAAAATATCACCAGGTTTTCCTGGGATCGATCACCGAGATCGATCATGGGAGCAACCTCAAAGTTTATTTTATCTGAGTTTTAATTTGGGGAGATTAAAGATGTTGCAGTTTGAGGTACATCATGTGTCACTCACGAAGTGCAACATCAAGCAGAGTTTGTAGTTGCTGACTTGGAGCATAATGGGCTGAGTTGGACAATTTGAAGGCGGTAGCTGAGCTAGACAATGAAGAGGTGATTATAGGCGTGGAGGATCTATTTGTAAGATGATATGGATCATGAAAATTCAATATTATCCTCAAGATAAAAAATAAGAGAGGATAATCACAAAAGAGAGATTTGGGTTTATCTCCAAGTTGAATAGTTGGTACTCCTCTCTACATGTATAAATAGAGAGCCACATGATGCCACGAAAGCATAGAGAAAGTTCTTAGCATAAAGTGTTT
This sequence comes from Pseudoturritis turrita, assembly GCA_900406555.1. NCBI lineage: Eukaryota > Viridiplantae > Streptophyta > Magnoliopsida > Brassicales > Brassicaceae > Pseudoturritis > Pseudoturritis turrita. The sequence goes on along the minus strand of OVBL01000149.1, from coordinate 97,388 downwards.
TGGGTTTCGGGTGAGAAGATAAAAAATAGAAAGTTAAGGGATTCTTGAGAGGTTCATGGATCATGTGTTAGATCCAGTGAACGTGTGAGGTTAGAAATTTCGATTAACAAGTCAAGGTGTGTCTTGAGCTTGTGAAAACTGTAAGTGCATGTAATGAATTTCTAATAATATTATTTGTAGAGAAGTCCATGTGCCAAGTCCTATGTTACTGTCTGTACCAGTGGTTTTTTCATTTTTAATTGGTATCAGAGCAGTCACTTGTGTGTATTGTAAATATGTGAGATTATGTGGAGAAAAATGGAGAACTATGGGTATTGGAACTTTATAGAAGAGGAAGATTTGGGTAACTTTGTAGCATTCGTTGGAATCACAGAGTACGTAGAAGAGAGAGCATGAGAGTGATAGGAAAGAAGGCTAGCAAATAAAATTTGGCTTTGGTGAAAGAGAAATTACGACTTGAGACACTTGTTGAGGTACTGAAGAAAAAAACTACAAGCTGAAAATAAGATCAGTCAAGAGTTTGTGTCTTTGATGAAGGATAAGTTGTTACTAAAAACTAAAGCAGAAATATTGGAAAAGGCAGTGGGAGACCTTGAGTCAGCAAACTCAGAGTCAGCAAACTCGGAGTCAGCAAGACTTCAGGGAGAACTTGATCAACAACACAAGACAATCAAGATGTTTACGGGTACAAAGCAACTTGACAAGTTACTGACCATTGGAATGACGGAAAGACCTCGTAGAGGACTGAGATACACTAGAGAAAGTGGACCTAGAAAGGAAAAAATCAATTTTGTCAGAGGGTGTATTGACCAGATACAAAGACCAATCTCAAGGTGAATTCATCAAAGAATATTGGATGTTACTTTTGTGGAAGACCATGTCATATTAAAGCATACTACTGGAGTAAAGGAAAATTCACTTGAAATGGACATCATAGAAATCAAATATGGGTTAAGAGGGCTGATCTATATCAGACTACATCTAGAAAAGGCTCAGAACAAGTGAAAGAAGTGGCTCTAAAAGGCAACATGGCATTTGTGTCTACTGGAACAAAGGATGATGGACCACAGTATTGACAGTAGGTGTTCATGACACATGATAGGGACGAATGAAAAGCTTCAGAGTGTGAAGCCCCTCAAGGGAGGAGTAGTTACTTTTGGTGATGGAGGCTGAGGAAGCATCAAAGGAAAGGACCCTAGAACAAAGATTAGCACAGAGGTACATAAGCGGATCTGGAGGTAAAATAAGAGAAATTTTTACTAAATTTTAGCAACCAAGCAAGGGGAGAAAATATGCAGATTTGAAGAAAACTTACAAGCTTGATGTTATATGGTACTTGAGAGGGAGTTTGAAGATGATCAAAGCTTGTTGTTGTGTGAAGTATTGAGTATGTGCTTGGATTCTAAAACACAGTAAAAAAGGGTGAGATTGAAAGTGTATTTTATCTGAGTTTTAATATGAAGAGATTGAAGGTCTTGCAGTTTGAGATACATCATGTGTGACTCACGAAGTGCAACAGGAAGCAGGTTTTGTAGCTGCTGACTTGGAGCAGAATGGGCTAAGCTGGAAAATTTGAAGGTCGTATCTGCGCTGGACAATGAAGAGGTGATTATAGGCATGGAGGATATGCTTGTAAGAAGATATAGATTATGAAGATTCCATATTATCCTCAAGAGAAAAATAAGGAGAAGCTAATCACAAAAGGGAGATTTGTGTTTATCTCCAACTTGAATAGTTGGTGCTTGTCTCTACATGTATAAATAGATAGTCAAATACATTGTAGATGCCACGAAATCATAGAGAGAGTTCTTAGCATAAGGTGTTTTGGGTTTCGGTGTGAAGATAACAAACAACGGGCTAAGGGATTCTTAAGAGTTTCATGGATCATGTATTAGATCCAGTGAACGTGTGAGGTTATAAATTTCGGTTAACAAGTCAAAGTGTGTCTTGAGCTTTTGACAAACCCGTTTAGGTAAAACTTGTAAGTGCATCTTATGAATTTTTAATAATATTCTTTGTAAAGAAATCATTGTGCCAAGTCATGTGTTACTTTCTGTACCAGTATTTATCGCATTTACACAACCCTAATCGATCCAGTGTGCATTCTTCATGTTTTCCTTCTGTGTTGACTGGATTGATCACTGAGATCGATCATGGGAGCAGCCATGATTGATTTCAGGTGCAATCTCCTTGTTCTTGTGTTTTCTTCACTCATCTTCATGCTCTTCCATCATTTTTGGTTCCTTTCACTTCTAGGCCTCCAATTTACCTGAAATGGACTCAATATACAATGCAAATATATGGAATAATGCATAGGACACTAAAGCTCAAGCTAAACTAAATGAGACTCAAAGTAAAGAGAAAAATGCTAAATGTAAGGTAAAAATATTGAAAACAAGGAAAATTGAATGTTAAGGATCCTAAACTATGCACACATCAGACGGGAAGGGGGAGAGTGTTAGATATTTTCCCTCCAATAGCCTAAACCAAATAATAGGAAGAGTGAAAAAAATTCTAGAATTATGGAGAAGAAGAAGTCTCTAAAAATATCATGATTCACTACAAGAAAACAACCCCATTTGCGACGTCAGAAGAAGCCTCGCGAGTGGCTGGTCGCAAAGGAAGAATCGTCGCAATTTAGACACAAATTTTGCGAGGGAAAAAACGTAGTCGCAACGTCATCGCAAAAAGTTTTCGACGCTTTTGCGTGGAAGACTATAGCGACGTTTTTGCGTGAATGGTAGTTGCGAGGAGGTTTCATGGGCGATAGCTGTGAGGAGATTGTACCATGTTGCGTTGAGTTTGCGTGTAACCACTTTGCAAGGAGTTTGCGTGGAAACAATGTTGCGAGGAGTTTGCGTGGAGACTAGTTGCGAGGAGTTTGCGTGGAATGCATTTGAAACCGTTTTTTTAAACCCGGCTTTATTATTGTATTTCAGAAATAAAATTTAGAAAAATAGTAATATAGGATTAAAATTTTATTATAATTTAAGTAACATAAAATAAAACCGAGTATTTAGTACAACGAAAATAAAATAAAACTAAAGCACGATATCATGATAATCTGAAGCAAGTTCTTCAGATGTTCCAGATGGTCCAAATGTTGCTTCCTACTTCTTCCTCACCATCTCCCGAATCGCGGGGTTCGTATCCGCAATCAACTTGAACATAGCATTGTAGTTGTTGTGCTCCTCCTTTAGCGATCTGATCTCATGTTCCGCGGTCTCCAACTTCTTATCTCTAATCGGATCCGAGGTGTAGGTCGAAACCGGGCTATAGAAAACTCCCTCGTCATCCATCGGAATAGATCTCATACAGGGAGCAAGCTGTAAATTAAAATTTAATAAACAAATAAATCAATTGTTATATAATGAAATAATAATCAAAGATCATTTGAGATTTTCGTTACCTGAGAGGCGATGCGGACGGTAACTGGGGTCAACTCGATAGATTGACCATCGGGAGTGGGATGCGATGTGATTTCTTTGACTCGGGCAGTCACATCGCCGTGCAGCCGCTCCACCCGTCGATTACCCCATGTCTTGTCCTTGGGTTTGTAGGTTTTCTCCCAAATCTCGGGCATCGTAGCCGGAGCGCCTTTCTCATGTGCCTGAAATATGGTAAGAATATGTTAATTTGTACAATACTTTAAATTAAAGAATTTTTAAAAATTTAAACAATATAAATTGAAATTAACTTACAATATGCTGCACTTGTTCCACAAAACAAAAATGCCCCAACACATGCTTCGAAATCTCCTCCCTGTCAACCTTTGTGAGACGCGCATCACGGCACTTGGTGCTTGTAGCTTCGGAACTCGGCAACTGCCAGTAGGCGATGAAACCGTCCCAAACCGTCGGGTTAAACCAATACGGCATCGCATGCACGGGGTCCTCCTTCCATTTCCTCTTCCATCAGCTTACCGGATCGACAAGTCGACGCATGGCCTTGTCCTCGAATTGTTCACGGACTAGTGTCGTGATCTCGTTATCCCATATGTATTTTTGCTACAAAAAATAAAAAAATTAAATTAGTATAAATTAAATATTTGTATCAATTATAAATTAAATTATTAATAGAAATAAAATTTAAAATTGAATTATTGCGAAACTGTGAAACCACCTATCCCTCATCTCCTAAGGAACATTGGTCCAACTCGGGTGCGTGGCTTTGAAATCCCGCTCGATAATCCTCCTAACAGTCTTCCCAGCAGTATTGTGCCCGAACCTGAGAAAAAAATGAAGTTATTATATAAACAATTAATTTTTAGGAATTTTTTAGTAATTAATTAATGAAAAATATATATATATTTACCACAAATTTCCCTCGGGAAGTAGCGGATCCAATTTCGTTAGTGCAGCCCGTGCGGGACTAACGAGAAGCTGATCCAACGTAATGTGCTCGAACTGTTGAACCTCATTGGGCTCAACATACTCGTCATCTGCTGCTGGAGGATGATGAACATGTTGTGTCTCCGGAACGAAATCTGGGATAGAAGGAGTCGATGTAAGATGTCCCTGACGTCGTGACTGAGATCTGCGATGTTGCGGGAGTGGTGTACTGGAAGAGGAAAAAAACCCGGTATACTCATTATTATGCCTATCATCCATTTCCAATAAAATATAAAACAAAATTTAAATTCTATACAAAACTTAAATTAGAGATTTACTATTAACCTAACAATTCCATATCTATAATATAAAAATTCATATATTAAATCTAAAATTCAATATCTTAAATCCATATCAATTTATTCCATACCTAAATTCAAATCCTAACCATTCTAATTCTAACCATTCAAATCCTAACCATTATAATTCTAATCAAAACATTTATATTTAAGAAGAAGTTAGGAAGTTACCTCAATCGGCAAAAACTCTTAGAGAGAGAGATAGTTTAGAGAGATTTTAAGAGGAGAGAGTGGGCAAAGAGTAAGGGAGTTTTGGCTGCCTTATATAGGGATTTTGTGTAGTCGCAACTTAGATGCAAATGCCTCGCAACGTCCCACCAAAAAGTTTGCCCAATCGTGTTTGCCACCAGAATTTGCGACGTCGTTGCTACGTGGCGTCGCAAATGAGACGCAAACACAGTCAAATTTTCACAGACGCGGTAAACAAAATTAATTAATTTTTGTTTTACTGCCTTTTTGCGACGTGGTTGCTACGTGGCGTCGCAGATGAGACGCAAACGCAGTCGAATTTAATTGACGCGGTAAAACAAAAAAATAATTGTTTTGGTTTTACAACTCCAATTTGCGACGCGGTAGCGGCGACTATCCTTGCAAATTCCTCGCAATCTGTAGTTCATCACATCTGAATTAGTTGCGATGCGTTTACTTTGCTAGAAGAAAATATGATTTAGGGCATACTTAGGGTTTAAGGCTTTATACATCGTTATACACTACAACATGCTACAAATATAGGTGTTTTAATAGAAATTATTGGTTCAACCAATATGTGGGTCAATTATATAACTAATTCGAAAAATCGTAAAAAAATTATCGATTGAACATACTCGGCATATATAGTTACATACCTTACTCTAGTAGTTCAATGAAAATATTGGTGTTGTCATAGAAATTATTATATCAACAACGTTCGGTGTAAACTTTATATGAACACTTATCCAAAGTTCTCGGTAATATACATCGTTTTATTCAACTGAACGGAGCAAGAGCCGGGAGGCAACGAAGTAGGCTAAGTTAAAATTTGAGACTAGTTTGCTTCAACTAGACGCAAACTCGTCGCAAATTGTATATGTTGCGGCCTAGTTGCGAGGAGAAGAAGCAACCAAGTCACAAAACCATTCAGGGTTTAGGGTTTAAGTAATTTGCTTCTTTTTATTTTTTTTGCGTGAATTACCCGCAAAGAAGTCGCAAATGAAAGAATTATTTTGCTAAAAATACACACGATTACTAAAATACATAATTTCTACAAACGAGGACTTAAACACACGAGATATAAAACTACTCATCATCATCATCAGGATGAAAAACGTAAGTCTCTCCATTTTTGACTTCTTCGTCATCCTCAACTTCGTCCCCTTCATCAAACTCGTCTAAATCTCCTTGACCATCAGAATCTTCGAATATAACTTCAGGTCCCCTATGAAGCGGGTTCTGGTCAAATCATTGCTTGAATCGACAGGGATGGAAACTTCGTCTATCATTTCGGATTGCACTGGCGGTAGATCTTCATCAGCATCAACTAAGCCCCCGACAATTGGACCCCGTGGGTTAATTTTAATAACGGACAACCAATTATGATCACGTTGGATCCGAGTACGAGGGTAAGGAATGAAAACTACTTACTCAGCCTGGGATGCTAAAACGTATTGCTCAAAATTGGAGGTGTAACTCATGTGTCCTTGTACGTCCACGACTCCGAATTTGCTTGATCTTACACCAATCCCAACAGTGGGATCAAACCAATCACATCGAAATAGAACGTATTTAAGATTAATCAAATCAACATACTCGACCTCGAAAATTTCTTTCAAGATACCGTAGTAATTGGTATCGCCTGGGACATGGATATCATAATTTGCAGTTGCCCTTCGTTGCCCATGTGCAAATGTATAAAAAATAAATCCGCGGGTACAATACATATTAGCGGTTCTTATATCTCCGATAGGTCCCATCACGAACTCATGGACCCACAAAGGCCTAGTTAGCCGGGACCTCCTCTTCGTCACCTACAATACCAAATACAATTGATTACTTATTAATATCACACACACACACACACACACATATATATATATATACACGCCAAATGATTATTGTTAGTTACCTTGTCTCTCATCCATCCAACGAAATCACGTTCTACGTATGATCTAACTTCTTCGGTGTTTAGTTCTGAAAATGCTTTCTGTATTGGTTGTTCAATCATCTTGTGCACCACATAATGAAGAATGATTATAAATAATTGTATATGTATATATAGTTCCAAAATAGTTATACCTCTCATACGGTCGAAAGTAGTCACAGTTTAGCAAGATATATATATGAGTTGCGTGACAGTGCTTGTAATCACACCCGCGGTTGCCTTTACTTTCCCACCTATTAGGCCTATATCCGAGAAGACATCGGGTACTCACTCAAGAGGATATATATGTTCGCCCAACCCCACCATCATGGTATCGTATACGACCCGTTTTATTTGTTTTCACGGTTGGGCTAAAGTAATAACTCGAGAAGTTAGATGTCTCCTCTGTCAAACTTCCTGCCACGATTGATCCCTCAACCCTTGCGAAATTTTTGCTTTCATCTTCAGATGTTTGAAGAACCTTTCGAACGGATATATCCATCGAAATTGGACTGGTCCAGCAAGAGATAACTCATGCGGTAAGTGGACAATTAGATGTTCCATCACGTCGAAAAACGAGAGGAAAAATATCTTCCCCAAGTTGCAATGAATAAGTGTCATGTTTGCGCTCAACTTCAAGATATCGTCCGCAGTTAATGTTCGAGTACATAAGTCCCTGAAAAATGTTTCGATACCTGAATTGATAATTTAACGAGTTAATAAATTACGTAATGTATATATATATATGTATACACATACAAATAATAATACCTGCTAGTGCCTCGTGGGCGTGATTCGGTAGAAGCTCCTACAATGCAAATGGCATTTGTCCTTGCATGAATACATGAAAATCGTGGCTCTTCATTCCAGAAAACTTTTGCCCTTGCTCGACACACCTTAAGAACATTGAAACATATCCATCTGGGAACTTGACATCATCCTTAACCCACTTAAACAAAGCATTCTTTGCGTCCGATGATAGACGGAAACTAGGAATTGGTGCCCTACCATCGCTTGTAATATGCAACTCAGGCCGTGCGCATTTACCTGGGAGATCAAGACGTGATTTGATATTGTTTTTCATTTTACCTGAAATATTCAACAACGTGTGGATGATATTTTTGAAAATGTTCTTCTCGACGTGCATGACATCCAAATTGTGCCTCAAGAGATGATCCTTCCAGTATGGCAGTTCCCAGAATATACTCTTCTTATGCCAGTTATGATACTGCCCATATCCATCGGGCATGTACTGTGTCAATTACCCCCAACTTTTACAATTTCTTGAGCACCGAATACATCTATTTGGGCTTCCAGTTGTTCCCCTGAAAGATAAACCGGAGGGGAACTTTGATGGTTTTATTGTTCGTAAACAACTTCTTGTTCTTTCTATACGGATGACTCATTGGCAGAAACCGACGATGGCAATTGAACCAGCAAGGTTTGCGTCCATTCGTCAATCGAAACGTATCAGTCTCATCTAGACAGTAAGGACATTATAATTTTCCATGAGTTGTCCATCCAGATAACATCCCATATGCGGGGAAGTCGCTTATGGTCCACATAAGTACAACCTTCATGTTGAACTTCCGGCGGTTTGATGAATCAAATGTTTGTACACCGACATGCCACAACTCCTGTAATTTGTGGATTAGAGGCTGCAAGAAGACATCAAGAGATCTTTCTGGATGCTTAGGGCCCGGTAGCAGAATGCTGAGGAACAAAAATTCTCGATGCATGCACATATCTGGAGGTAAATTATAAGGCGTTACTATGACTAGCCACAACAAGTATTGCCGACCAGACATACAAAACGGACTAAACCTATCAGTGCAAAGACCCAAATAAATATTTCTATGTTCTTCAGCAAAGTCTGAATATACCGTGTTAAAGTGTTTCCATGCCTTCACATCTGATGGATGAGAGATCACCCCTTCCTCACTGAAATGTTCTGCGTGCCACCTCATTTCTCCAGCTGTCTGCTCTGATTGGTATATTCACTTCAGTCTATCTGTTATCGGAAGTTACCACATACACTGGAACGACACCCTCATGCGGCCACCTGTCTCCTTATATCTCGGTTTCCCACAAAAACGACATTCCTGCAGCTGAGCATCATCTTTCCAGAAATTCATACAGTTATCAATGCAGACGTCAATCATCTTAGACGTCAATCATCTCAGACGGTAAACCAAGACATCTTTACGCTGATGGGAAAATAGCCTATTCCCCCCCCCCCCCCATGAACTATGTGGCCTCTGTCTATCCATACATGACCTATTGAACAATGCCAAAAACAACATTAACTACCTATAAATTTGAATTTCCTCCATAATCTTTTAAAATTCTGTCAATTCCCACAAAACCGTAAACGGAGTGAGTTTTCCGTTAACGATTGCTGACGTGGATGACACATAGAATATTGTTTTGGTATGATTTAAAATTTCTGGAATTAATTTTTTTTTTTTAATTGAATAGATCCAAACGGCGTTTGGGTCTTATTTCGATTTGGTGTAACCCTGGTGGGAGACATGACTGTGGAAAGACTTTACCACTTTAGACAGGTTCAAATTCTTGTTCTAGTGTCTATTTTATTTATACTTAACAGCGTTTTTAAAAAATCGAATAAAATCTTAAAGGAAAGTATTTTCTCAGATTCCGTTCCGTCGATTTGCTCCGGGAAATTATTTTCTGATGATGAGGAGAAGAAACATTATTGGGCCTAGGAGAATAAAATTGGGCTCGTGAGTTATAGGCCCATATGTTATAATTCTCTTGCGTGATTATCCTGACGACGGGAAGATGAAGAAAAAGGAAGAGGGAATCGAGTGGGGCTACGGTGGTGACGGTTGAAGGAATCGGAAGGTGAGAAATCAATCGGCTCTTGGATATGTTCGAGGAAACCACCGTCGCAATCAGGACATGAAATTGAATCGGAAACCCAGACGAATCTATTGCATATATATTGATTTTATATTAAAAATATATAATTATATATATATTAAGTTATTTTTATATAAAATATATACATATATATTGATTTTAGTTCTTTTTTTAATATATCATATTTATTTTGAAAAAAAATTATTCAAAAATTTAATTTATAATTTAAATTTATAATTTTTTAGTATTTTAATTTAATTAATTTAATTATTTTATTATTATTTTCGGATCCGGATTCGATATCCGCGAATATCTTAATTTTTTATCGGATACCCGAAGTCCGGATATCCGGAAATCACGGATTCGGATCCGAATACTTTTTCCACGGATCCGGATACCCTTAAATTTCCGGATATCCGGATCCGTCCCACCCCTAGCAACCGTTAACGGAAAACGCACTCCATTTACGATTTTTGGGGAATTGACCGAATTTTAAAAGATCATGGAGGAAATTCAAATTATAGGTAGTTAATGTGGTTTTTCGCATTGTTCAATAGGTCATATGTATGGATAGATAGAGACCACTTAGTTCATGGAGAATAAGCTATATTCCCCATGCTGATAGTTATTATCATAATTACTAGCGCCATCTTGATTGTCATGATAACTCGTACTTGAACTACCCGGAACATTAACAACAAAATCCTCCCCATGCGAAAACCAAACATAATAGTTAGGTAAAAACTCCTTGCATATAAATGCTTCCAAACAGTGTGTGGATCATGATGATCAAAGTTCTCGCACTTAACACACGGACAGAAAATCATGTTACTGTTGTCTTGCGCGAATGATTGATTTGTCGCGTGGGACAAAAATTGATCAAGACCATCTCTGAATTCTCTCATCACTTCACCGGTATCTGGATCTCAGCGGTTGTACATCCATGCCCGAACCGTGTATATCTCATGATGCCAAGACATGATTGATTCTCGACCTCTTCCCGAAAAACTCGGATTTATATAGTGTTTTGCATAATGAAATCCTTTTGTGAGTAGATTTGGGATGTTGTTGTTATGATTTTCGTCTCCCCATTGCTCGGTATTTATAGAGGATCAGCAACTTTGGCTACTAATTTGCAACCACAATTTGTTACAATTTGCTACGCCAAAAACATTTGCGAGGCCTTGATTTCGACTTTGCTTCCTATTTCCAACCATAATATTAGTAGCAAAAAAACCGTTGTAAATCATTGAAAACGTGTTGTAACTGTCGGCCTCATATACTCGCAAATTAGGAGCAAAGGGCAGAAAATATCTTGTGTCGCAAATCACTCACAGTGTTGCGAGGAATTTGCTACGATATATCTTTGCCTCGCAAATTAGTTGCAAACTGGGTACTATTTGCGACGACTTCGCAAGTTTGCATCCCATTTGCGACGTTCATCGCAAATGCGTTGCAAAAGGACACGCAAATTTGCAACTACAATATGTAGTCGCAAATCGTCCTTGAGAATGGGGTTATTTTCTTGTAGTGATTAGTGGATAAAGATAATCTAGATAAATAGATGAAGATCAGAGAACTCTAAAATAATCTAACACCTAAGCCACACTAGTATAAATATGAGTGATTGGTGACATTTGTAAAATCAATTTAAAAAGAAACTATATAAGAGTGTTCACACAAAAAACTAGTCTTGTACAAACATCTTTCTTAAATTTCAAATTGTTTCATTCTCATCTCAATTACACGAAAGAATATTGGATAATTTTTTCCAATAAAAAGGATCACGCAAATTGTACCATATGAGAAAGATAATTGGTTTTGTTGATTACGGTTCTTCTTGATTGAGAGAAGATCATCTAATTTACAAAATCAAAATTCTCCATATTTTTTGTCCTTGAAAGTGAGTCAAATTATTTTTGTTCTAATTCATAATCATTTAGGGAAAATTTGCTAGATAACACAATTTTTTTTTATAATTTGCTAACTAACCAAAAACAATTCATGTGGCACAATCCTATCTTTTAGTTTTAGAATTTTTGGTTAATTTTTTAATTTTTTTTTTCTATCCCCTAAATTAACCCTTCACTTTAATGTCCCTATTATCCCGTCAAAAATCAGATTCCATTCACGAGTAGCCAACTTACATAACACGAGCAAGTTGGATGTAAAACGACACCGTACTTTTGACATTAACGAAGAAATTTCATCAAAACCTTTTTTGGCTTGACCTGGAAAGTCAACGGTTGACCCGTAGACTCACTTCACCATGCATGGTTTAAATTATAGAGTGTTTTAGAAAAATAGATATTTAAAAAATAATAATTATATATATGGATAATTTACCGTAACAAATTGGAGAAATAAACATATTTTACTATTTCACTAATAGAGAAGACGTGTGAAAAGACGAAAAGGAACAATGATGATTATTGAATATTAGTGGTGTACGGAAATGTGTACACCAACATACAGCAAGGTGTAGATGATTACCAATATACACGATTACCAATGTATACTATGGAAATGTATACACCCTTTAATGTACGCATGAAGTGAAAAATAGACCGTGTACACTATGGTTTAGGATGAAAAATAGACGGTGTACACGGTGGTGTACAAAAATGTGTACACCGTGTATTTTCATTTGGTTACACACTATTTATTTTCTTAAATCAATTGATTGATTACATCTCCATTTATGGTTTGGTGCGGTGTACACCTTTATATATGATGTGGTGTATGGCTTAGTATATGAGATGGTGTACGATGTGGCGCCGACGTACACTGCGGGTTAGGGTGGAATCGAATGCTCAATTTTTCGTATGAACTACTGTGTACACTTCATTTTTCGTATGAACTACCGTGTACACTTCTTTATGTACACTTCATTTTTCGTATGAACTACCGTGTACACTTTATTCTCGTCCGTTTACACTACCGTGTACACTTTATTTTCTTGTTTGTACACTACAGACGTTGTCTTCTTAATTCTTATCATTGGGGTTGCAATCACTTCAATCTCTACTTCTCGCTAACAAAAATAATTCTTAAACTAATATACCTTTTCGACCAATGTTTTGAAAGGCTCTGAAATCGCTAACATCCAACAAGTAGTATTGAGAAGAGCAACAAATATTCCAGAAAAATGAACTAAAATTCTTAAACTTTTGACATCCATATTTCATACGTTTTCTACATAAAGGAAAAAAAAATCCTTAATGAGCTAATTCATGTAGGCACTGATTTTTTTTATATTGATACTGCTCAAGAAAAAGAATTGCTTTATCTTCCCTAAAAGACTAGTACCATTAACAAGCTCAATCATGAAACATATGACAATCAAGAGAAAGATGAGAATGACCTTGTTGGATAACGACGAAAGCTAAGGAGAATTCTAGACGGCGATAAGAAGAAGAAGAACACCTAAGGAACCTTCTTAATGGCGCAAAAATCCCTATTCTCGGATCTAATTCTTATATGAAGGTCACGAATTCTTCATAATCTGGAGGTAATCTTCGATTAACGACTTTATAGTCCAAGATTCTCTTGTTTTTGATGACGGATAGGTCGTGATTTATGGATCCAACGAGTTTTTCACACCGCCGAAGAAGATCTCTGATTTGAGCCTTAATACATCTTTTTCTTCTTCAATCCAAAATCTATTTCATCTCCTACCTCAATTCCTATCCTAGCTTCGCGAATCGTGTCCTTCTAAACGGATCTAAACTTGAAACTTCAGAGAATGACATGAAATTTCAGAGAATGACACGAAGCTCACAGTCTTTGATCCCATCGACAAAGCAATTCCGAATCCCACCACCAGATATGAGAGAATGATAAATTGGGAGGCAAAATAGGAGAAAATGATAAATTGAAGAAGAAAAAGATGGTTGCAGAAGCCTTTCCATGGCTTCCTCCTTCTCCGTCGCCGTCGTCATCTTTCTTTTCCATTGTGACTTCCTCCTTCTCTGTCACCGTCGTGCCTTACTCCTTCTCCGCCGCCATCGACCTCTTTCGTCGTGTCTCTGTCGTTATTCCTTCTCTATCACCGTAACCGTGACTGTCACTGTCACCGTCCCTCTTCAGCCGTATCTTCTTCTTTCTCCATCGCCGTATCTTCTTCTTTCTGAACAGGGAAACAATATTTTTTTTAAATAAAATCTTAATATTTAATCCATAATGGTACAAAAGTAAATAAGTATAAAAATAAGGGTTATTTTTTGAGTAACCATGGTGGGCCCAAACGAAACTACCCATTTTGCAAATTTGAAATAGTGATCCACCCATTTTTACAATTATACTTTTCAAAACTACCCATCCAACCAATTTTTTCTAAATTATACTCTCAATCTCTTATATTCTTCTAGTCATTCTCAATCCTTCAATAATTCCCCATTGTTTTAAACTTCAATATTCTCTATTTTCTATTCACATATATCATTTTTTGGGGCTTATATAAACACACACACACACACACACACATATATATATATATATATATTATAAGAGTCTGTAATTATTTATTTACACAATCAATAATAAATTCTAGGCAAAAACGTATTAGTCTCATACGTTTTCTATCTAAATCTTTTTTTTTTTTATATTCATTGTTTTTTCTCTGCCGAATTCACAACAGATATTACATGATATGATATACTAACTAATATATGTCAATGACATATTTGTAGCTTCAAACGATACGATATAGATCTAAAAATTGAAAAAGATATGATGAATGAGTTCGAAATGAATGGCCTAGGTACTGTTACAAGAATTTTAAGAAGGAATATTATCCACGACATGATCAAAGCAGTTCTGAAGCTATCTCAAAAGAGATAGCTTCAAAAGATGGTGAGGACGTTTAACATGGAACATGCTAGCTAATAAATTACAACTCGAGTGGGTTCAAAATTCAAACTCAAGAGTTTGTGCAAGTCTCATAATAACTTCAAACGAGTTATGTGCCATATTCAAGTGCTTTTAAATGTTTAATTAGCATATATAGGAACCAAAAAACCGGATTAAAGAAAAGCGAATTAAGAGAAAATATCAAATGATTATATGAAAACGATTTTAGAGGAAAAGAACACAGAGGCGAGATATGATCTCTATCCTTAATTCATAAAATCTCCCGCAATGTGGTAGATCTGTGAGATTCTGAATCTCATGATACAACTGTGCGAGACTATAGTCGCAACACTCGACTATAGAATCTACGAACCAAGAACTACGTTATACTCTCGAGAAACTTACTGACAAAGAGAGAGAGAGATTGCTGGAGTTTTTCTTTATGTATGTTTCAGAATGAGTGAGTATCAAATGAGAGGAGGTGAGGCTTGTATATATAGCTAAGGGAGAGAGGTGATCAGCTCCTCTATCATAAAGACAGGACGCAGATCATGGGCAATAATCATAAGGCGTAATGTCATGACGTGGAGTGCAAGACACGAAGCCGTTATAATCTGATGAAAGGAGAACCATTTTTGATTCTTTTTGAATTCAAAACGTGTTGAATTTTCCTAAGTACCAAATATGAAGCCTCAAGCCCCAAGTTCCAAGCCCACGTGCCATGTGTCGAGCGAGCGGTGGTGGTGCGCGCGTGTGGCTTAGCCATCTCTCTTTCTAGGTGCACACTTTTGAACATAGTAGTGTGTTGCCTCTTTTATATATCGCATGATTTTTAATCATATAAGCGATGTAGGAGAATTTTATAAACTTACTTAACCTTATGAGTTTAAAAAAATATTAAGCCCAAGTAGTTTGTCATTGATCTATTTATCATTCACATTTTACCAATTTAATCTTATCAGTTATTTGGCCCATGAAGCTTTAATTGATTTATGATTAAAAATGGTCCAACAATCCCTCACATGAATAGAAATGACTATAAGCAAATGAAGATTTTGACAGACTCGAAGGACTCCACTGACTAGGTTGACAAGACTGACTAGACTAGATAGACAGACGGTCGAGAGTATAAGAGAAAAATCACTGTGTCTGAGATGGTTGCATTTTTCAGTTTTGAACCACTCATTGTTAATATATGTCGGTTTACTTGGCCAGATGGTGAACATGATGTCTTGAACCATCCGGATTTTTGTGTAAACCTAGATAACAGCCATAACCCAGTTTCATTTTCTCATAGAAACTGGGTTATGGTTGTTATCATGAGTGAAACTGGGTTATGGCTGTTATCATGTTCAAGGCCAGTTTCATTGTGGTCTTGAACATGCCTGGTATCATGAGTGAATTTAGAGAATATAGCCTTTCGTTCATTCTCCTAGAAATGGCCTTATTTCACACTCACTAGGTGATATGTCATTAGATTTTGTTTTATGAATTATCATGTAATACTCCACGAATATATCAAAGCTATGGTGAATATCATTAAAAGCAACGCTTATCCTTTTATACATGAAGCACTGTATATCATTTTAGGAACTGGGTAAGTTCCAGTGCTTTTTAAGCAGAGTTAGTTTAACTTAGTTTTCCCTTTGAACCTACATCTTGGGATTTCCAGTCACGTAGGTGGGGATTCCATCAAATTTCCTCTTAATTAATAGGCTTTAAACCCATTCCTTTCGATGATTTAACCACATGATCTCGTGGCAAGCCTTTAGTAAATGAATCAGCTAAGTTATCTGTCGATTTTATATAGTATATTGTGATTATACCAGTTGAGATCAAATGTCTAATGGTTTTATGTCTTCGTCTGATATGACGAGATTTACCAATATAAAGAGTATTCAGTGCCCGTGGTATAGCTGATTGACTATCACAATGTACACATAGTGTCGGGATTGGTTCCTCACACATTGGGATATTTTCCAAGAAGTTCTGAAGCCATTCTGCTTCTTCTGTACCTTTGTCTAACACTATGAATTCAGATTCCATGGTTTATCTAGCCAACAGAGTTTGTTTGGAAGATTTCCAGGACACTGCTGCACCGCCTAGAGTAAAGACATATCCACTTGTGAATTTAGAGTTTTTGGAGTCGGATATCCAGTTTGCATCATTGTATCCTTCCAAAATGCTGATTCTTTACCATAGTGCAAGTCATAATTTTTCGTGTATCGCAAGTAATTTAAAATTCTTGTTATGGCTTTCCAATGTTGTTTTCCTGGATTACTTTTGTAGCGGCTCAGTATATTGACTGTGTGGGCCATATCGGGTCGAGTTCAATTGGTTAAGTACATCAGATTGCCGATAACCCGAGCATACTCCACTTGTGACACCGCTTCACCAGAATCTTTTGTCAAGATAAGTTGCGAGTCTATCTGAGTTTTTGCAATCCCAGTAGAGTGGTTCTTGAACCTCTCTAGGATTTTTTTTGCATAATGATCTTGAGACAGAGTTATTCCGTCTGAAGTCCTGATGATTTTTATCCCTAGAATGACATATGCGAGACCCATGTCTTTCATGTCAAACTGTCCATTAAGCATGTTCTTAGTTTGTTAGATAATATCTTTGTTGCTCCCAATCATGAGCATGTCATCTACATATAAACAAAGAAAAATATACACGCTAGGACTAATTTTGATGTATATGCATTTGTCACATTCATTGATGGTAAATCCATTTGACATCATTACACTGTCAAAATTTTTATGTCATTGTTTTGGGGCTTGTTTAAGTTCGTATAAAGACTTCACAAGTCAACAGAATTTGTTTTTTTTTTCGAGGACTACAAAACCTTCGGGTTGTTTTATATAAATTTCCTCTTCTAAATCACCATTTAGAGAAGCAGTTTTTACATCCATTTGATGGATTTCGAGGTCTCGTAATGCTGTTATTCCTATCAGCATTCGGATTGAAGTTATTCTCGTGACCAGAGAATATGTATCAAAGAAACCATGACCTTCTTTATTGTCTGAATCCTTGCACCACAAGTCTAGCCTTGTACTTATCAATTGCGCCATCAGTTTTCAATTTTGTTTTGAAAATCCATCGAGATCCTAGAGGTTTAAAACCTGGTGGTAAATCGGTTATCTCATATGTATGGTGTTGCATAATGGATTCGATTTCACTGTTGATGGCTTCCTTCTAATAAGGTGCGTCGGGTGTAGACATGGCTTCAGTGAATGTTCTTGGTTCATTCTCGAGGAGAAAGACCATTAAGAAATCTTCACCAAAAGATTTTTCCTTAAAAGCTCTTTTGGTACGTCTAGGTTCATCTTCCACTTCTTCTATAGCATTAAATGATGTCCCAGAAGTGCTTACCTTATTGACAGAGGTAGTTGCATCTCTTTCTTTACGAGTTCGCTTTGACCCTTGTTTATCCTTACAAGAAAACACGTGTTCAAAGAAAGATGTATTTCTTGATTCCATGATTGTGTTGACATGGATATCCGGTACGTCTGATTTATGAACCAGAAACCAATAAGCACTACTATTATGTGCATTTCCGATGAATATATAATCCACGGTTTTAGGTCCGATTGCGATCTTTTTAGGAGGTGGTACTGCGACTTTTGTTAGGCACCCCCACACTTTGAGGTATTTGTACGAAGGTACATTACCTTTCCAAAGTTCATATGGCATTTTGCCAGTAACTTTGTGCGGTATTTTGTTAAGGATATAGTTTGTGGTGAGCAAAGCTTCTCCCATAGATTCTGGGTTAACCCAGATTCATGTAACATTGCGTTCATCATTTCTTTTAGAGTAGAGTTTTTTCGTTCCGCAACTCCATTAGATTCTGGTGAGTAGGGAGCAGTGGTTTGATAGATAATGCCCTTTTCAGTACAGAATGCATTAAAAGGTCCATCATATTCACCTCCTCTATCACTTCTAACTATTTTAATAGTTTTTCCAAGTTGGTTTCTTCGGTCTTTTATTCTTTGAATTTCTCCGAGACTTCGTTTTTGCTACGTAGTAGGTAGACATAGCAGTATCTTGTACAATCATCTATGAATGTTACAAAATACTTTTTACCGCCTCTTGTTTGTACAAACTTTAAGTCGCACAAATCTGTGTGTATTAAACGAAGAAGTTCCGTTGTTCGTTCAACATGAGGTGATGGTGTTTTTGTAAATTTTGCTTGTACACAAATTTCACATTTGTATTCACGTGTCCTAATCGTTCATGCCAAATATTAAATGACTCAGTCAAATAAGCAACTTGTTTTTTTTTCATTGAAACTTTGGAAGTGGTTACATTGTTGTTTCTGAGGACTGTAATTACACACATTTTGACTAGTCATCCTTTTTATAGCCTTTTTAGACTCGTAGTTGATGGCAAATCCATACTTGTCCAATACGGTCCCAGAGATCAAGTTCTTCTTCATGCCTGGCACGTGTTTCACGTTGTTCAGAGTGAGCTCCTTACCAGAAGTCATCTTCAACACGACTTTTCACGTTCCTTCAATCTTGGAGTGAGACACGTTCCCCATCATGAGTTGAGCATCAGTCTTGCTCTTTTGATAGGTGCAAACATTTTCTTATCAATGCAGGTGTCGTTAGTGGCGCCAGTGTCATACCACCATTCCTTACGGTTTTCCTCAGCCACGTTTGCTTCCGTGACAACACACATGTCAGCTTCGGTCAGGTTTGCTTGAGCTTTCCCCTTAGCCTTACTGCGACATTCGGATGCCAAGTGGCCCTTCTTGTTAGAGTAAGTGCACCTACCTGCGAACTTCTTTGGGAATGCCGGCTTCTTGAAGGTATTGGAGTTTTGAGGCGGGATTTTTTTGGTCACAAATTTGTTGGGAACAAACTTGCCTTTTCTCTTCCTCTTGTACTCAGCTACATTTGCATCATGAGTTAAATCCGTTTCGGATTTGCGTTTGAACTACTCATTTTGCAGCATGGATATTAAGTTTGACGGAGTCAAAGCCTTTTGCTTATGATCAAGATAGTTCTTGAAGTCCACCCAATTAGGAGGTAACTTCTCCATGAAGCAATTCACCGTGAAAAAATCATAGATCTTCATTCCTTCATCGGCTATCTCTTGCACAATCATTTAGAGCTCATGAACTTGCTCCATGATGGGTTTTGAGTCCACCATTTTATAGTTTAGAAATTTCGCTGTAGCAAATTTTCCAGAGCCCACATTGAAAGACTTGTACTTCTTTCCTAGAGCATCTCAGAGATCCTTGGAAGTTGCAACCTCACTATAAACGTTGTACAGCTAGTCCACCAGGCGGTTTTGGATGTAGCCTTGGCACAAGTAATCCCCATGGTTCTATGCCTCGACACTAGCCAGAGCTCGGGGATCAGTATTATCCGAAGGCAAAACGGGTTTGACCTTGGTGACATATTTTTCCAATTTCAGTGTGGTTAGAAAAAAATGCATCTTTTTTGCCACAACTTAAAATTGGTCCCATCGAACTTGTCAGGTGTGATTCCAGTGCTTATAGCACTAGGCAGAGAAGGACCTTGCAGTGGAAGACCATTCCCAATTTGGGGCATCAATTCACTGGATCCGGTATCCGCAAGAACGTTGTCATCACCGGTAGTCATTCTGTATCAAAAGATAAACAGAATCAGTAATGAAGCGTTGAATAATGTGATAGCTTTGTAAAGCATTATAATCACTAATAAAAAAAATTTAACGTTTATGTGGATATCACCAGAAGATGTTTCCAGAAAAGTTGTTGGGGTCAGTTTCCGCCTTGGCAAGATCAACATATAAATGACCAAGCATGGGCTAAAACTCACTGTGGGCCGAGGCAAACATTGCCTTGGGCCAAGGTGAAAGTCATCACGCGCAGAGGTGACTAACAGCACGCGCCAAGGCAAGCATCACCGTAGCCAGAGGCAAGTGATGGTACGTACCAAAGCAAGTGTCAACATTGGGAAGAGGCAAACATTACCTTCGTGGGCCTAGGCAGTATTTTTATGGGCCATTCCGAGATCAGGGCCGTGGCAAAGATTTTGTTGGGCCGAACCGACAGATGGAGTCACAAAGAGGTCGGCCAAGGAAGAAAAGGAAATACAAAGGAAAGACGATTCCCCTAAGAAAAAGGAAATACATGTCCAAAAAGGAGAAGGAAAGATTCTGATATCCTCGCTAGGACGATGGAATTTGAAGTCTATAGAAGGAGAGGGCATTCGAGAGAAGGACATTCACAACTTTTAGAAAGCAATAGACTTTACATTAAAACAAATCTTGTATTCTAAAAAGCTTCAGCAAAAAAACCATCTTTGGATCTCTTTTTCTACAATCGATACACAGAAGTTTCTGTTCCCCAAAATTTCTTAATCAAGTTTAGTTGTGCGAGTTTCAACTCCCACAATTTGGCGCCGTATGTGGGGACTTAGAGACTTTCTTACTCTTTGGGTTGCCGCGATCGAGATCTGAAAAGATGACCAACGGAGATCAAGTCACCAACACCACAGATAACTCTACAACCAATCTTCCCATAAGAGTCACCAATCTCGGAGATCTTCCCCTGGGAAACGCTGAATGTCCCAGAATCCTTAGCCGAGATGAAGAATATGCTATCCACTCTAATGAAAAAGGTAGACGAGCAAGAAAAGGCAAACAATTCGTTGAACGAGAAAATCCATGCACTGACATCGGAGCAACAAACCCGAAGCCCCCGTACCAGGAGCTTGGTACCAAGAATAAGTCCTGCGAGGAGATGCCGGAGGCAACTCTTAGACACGAATCCGATGCCTCTCAATTTGTCTATTCCTCGTGACACGATCAACCACGCATCAAGGACATCAGGAAATCTGTCACCTCCACCTTGACACGAGGAACAAACTCCAGTAACCGTTAGGTTGGCCGTAACCGACAAACCGCCCGAGCTGATCCGAGCCCCCAGAATGACCACCAATCAGAGTGTCCAATTCACTGGCAATGATGACAACGAAAGGCCAAACGGCTCGATCGATGCTGCAAGAAACCGAGCCGTGGAGAACCCAGCCGATGCAGATTCGCCTCGGCACCATTAGCCAGAGGAAATGATACAACTCACCTTGAGAACTTAGACGAGGAAGAGATTTACTGGGCACGGCAAGCATACTTCAAAGACGAGCCACGAAGGACAGCGAACCAAGACCAGAATAGGGAACTTGAAAAAATTCGCGAGGCGATGGCTCGAGCTGCTGCCGAGGTAAAAGCATTTAAATCCCAGGTGTATAAGGCGATTAGCTCAGCACCTTAAATAGGTCGTGTATTAGAAGAAAATGCAGAAGACGCCATTCATAGCTCGGATAACTAGGACAAGAGTCTCCAACCCCGGAAAAATTCGAATCCCATTCTAGGAAGGGACGACCGACCCAAAAGCTTACATAATGGCATTCCGCATAGCAATGGGAAGAGCCAATCTCTGAAAAAATGAGAGAGCCGCCGGTTTTTGCCTCCTGTTCGTAGAACACCTCAAAGGAGCAACCTTGGAGTGGTTTTCACACTTCGACTGTAATTCTATCGATAGCTTCGATCGGATATCCGCTGTTTTTCTAAAGCATTACTCCATGTTTATGGATCGTGGATCTTCCGACGCCGACCTGTGGATTTCTCAAGGCCCAACAGAATCATTACGAAGTTTTATGGAGCATTTCAAAAAGATTATATCTAAAGTCGACGGTGTAAGCGACAAAGCCGCCATAACCGCCCTGAGGAAGTCAATATGGTACGAGTAACGTTTCAGAGAGGAAATTACGTTGAACCAGCCATTGACTATCCAAGACGCCTTGGACCGAGCCTCGGACTTTATAGCCAAAGAATAAAAAATAAAAGTTCTATCACAAAGGTACGGCTCAGCAAAAGCGACGAGCTGAAGTAACGTTCAGAGTACCACCACAACATCAAATTTCAAGTAAAACCCCCCAGAACAGCGGTTTCGTTCATCACGAAGGACATAGCTTCGGAGGGGCCCACAATTATCAGGTGGGAGCCGGTCGCTGAAGGGTACCCTGGAACACTTGGAAAAGAAATACCAGCGCGTACGACGAAAAGGCTTATTGCGAACATCATCATCAGTACGGACACCTTACTGCAAACTGCATAAGCCCCGGCTTGTTGCTCGCAGCAAAACTTGCGGATTGAAAATTGGGTGATGCAATAAGTCTGAAGGATTTTGTAAGGACGAGGCAAAACAACCTCACTATGAAGACCGAGCCGACGAGCCCGCTAAAAGAGGAAGACAAAACGACGAGGCAATGCAACATGGATACCGAAGGAGAATTAACATGATAATGGGAGGATTTCAATTTTGCATGGATACCATCTCCGCGATCAAATCTTTTCAACGCCGAGAAAATTTTAGCACCAACTGGGTTGCACCTACTAATATTCCGAACAACGTGATTTCATTTGAGAAGAAGGAAGCAGTTGGTGTCGAACAACCTCACAATGACCCGCTTGTCAATGAACTGATTGTGGTAGATCACGATGTTGCCCGAGTGTTAGTAGATACGGGAAGTTCCGTCGACATCATTTTCCGTGAAACTTTAAGACGCATGGAGATTAGCCTTTCCGAAGTAACAGCAACTCCAAAGCCGCTGACTGGATTTTCGGGAGAAACAATGATGACCCTCAGGATAATCAAGTTACCCGTCTGAGCCGGAGGAATGATAAAAATAGTAGAATTTTCAGTGGCATATCACCCCGCCATATAGAGCGTGATCATGGGAACTCCCTGGATAAACTCTATGAGGGCTGTCCCGTCGACCTACCATCTTTGCATAAAATTTCTGACGCCAAACGGAATCAAAACCATCCGCAGAAATCAGAAAGAATCCCGAATTTTTTTTCTGGCAGAACATAAGCTTTGGAACCCGGTGACTGAGCCAAATGCAAAAATGAAGCGAAGGAAGATGAAGAAGAATTGAGAAGCGGCGAATGACCTGGCTAAGCTTTTATAGCAATTACAGATCACAGAGGCTTGCGAGGAAGAAAAAGGACCAACCTGCGACCCCGTAGTCTTAGTTTGTATAGATGATAATCACCCAGAACGCACATACTTTCGCTTGGACAGCAGACGATATACCTGCCATTGCCATCGATGTCACATCTCATGAGCTGAACGTAGATCTGACTTTCAAACCAGTAAAGCAGAAGAGGAGGAAACTAGTCCCCGAAATAGCAAAGGCTGTCAACGACGAAGTAGAACGGCTACTGAAAGTCGGGTCGATCACCGAGGTTAAATACCTGGACTGGCTTGCCAACCCCGTCGTAGTGAAAAAGAAGAACAGAAAGTGGCGAGTGTGTGTAGACTTCACCAACCTGAACAAGGCATGTCCAAAGGACAGCTTCCCACTACCACACATTAACCGTTTGGTAGAGGCAACAGCCGGGAACAAGATATTTTCATTCATGGATGCTATCTCAGGATACAACCAGATTCTGATGAACCCCGAGGACAGAGATAAGACAACATTCATAACGGATCGTGGGATATATTGTTAAAAGGTCATGCCATTCGGCCTCAAAAACGCCGGGGCAACTTATCAGCATCTGGTAAACAAAATGTTCTCACGATAGCTTGGAAAAACAATGGAGGTGTATATAGACGACATGTTGGTAAAGTCCCTCGAAGAAAAGGATTACATTGCCCACCTGGCAGAATGTTTCGACCGGTTGAGCTTGCACGACATGAAGCTCAACCCAACCAAGTAGAAATTCGCAGTGACATTCGGAGAATTCATTGGGTATCTAGTCACACGCCGAGGCATCGAAGCAAATCCAAAGCAGATCGACGCTTTGATACAAATGACTTCACCAAAAACAAAACACAAAGTTCAACAGCTCACAGGACGCGTTGCGGTGCTAAACCTTTTTTTTCAAGATCCACCGATAAATACCTACCGTTCTACGACACTCTACGCGACAATAAGAAGTTTGAATAGACAGAAAAGTGCGAGCATGCGTTCGAGCATCTGAAAGAATACTTAGCCAGTCCTCCAGTACTCGCAAAAGCAGTGGAGGGAGAGCCATTGTTCCTTTACATGGCTGTTTTCGTAACAGCAGTCAGCGGAGTACTCATTCGAGAAGAGTGTAGCAAGCAGAAGCCCATCTTTTACGTCAGCCAAACTCTAACCAATGCCGAGACCTGATATCCGCAGATGGAGAAGGTAGCACTATCAGTAGTAATATCCTCCCGGAAGCTAAGACCATATTTTTAGTCACACTCCATAGTGGTCCTGACCACTTTTCCTTTACGATCTATCTTACATAGTCCGAGTCAATCCAGAAGATTAGCTAAGTGGACAATCGAACTGAGCATGTATGATATCGAGTATAGGAGCCGAATCTGCGCAAAATCTCAACTCATCGCAGATTTCCTAATCGAACTCCCAGAAGGGGAAATAGAAGAACTGGCTCCAAGCTTGGTATGGAAGCTTCACGCAGATGGGTCATCATCGAAACAAGGGTCCGTGGTAGGGATAATATTAACCTCTCCAGCAAGCAAAATCTTCAAACAATCATTCCGTTTGGGTTTTCGCGCATCTAACAACGAAGCAAAATACAAAGCTTTAATCGCAGGAATGAAACTTGCTCACATACTCAAGATTATACGTATCCATGCTTTCTGCGACTCAAAACTAGTGGTCAACCAAGTCAGTGGCGAGTATACCGCCATGGATGATCGGATGGAAACTTATCTATGAATTGTTAAGGAGCTAGCAGCACAGTTCAAAGAATTTACATTAACAAGAATACCTCACTGGGAAAATACTTCGGCAAATGCACTAGCAGCACTCGCATCCACCTCCGACCCAAACCTGAAAAGAATAATCTCGGTGGAGTTTATCGAACACCTAAGCATCGATCTCTCGGGAATTGTTAACGTGGTTACCCGTTCCCAATCAGCTGGTCAAGAAAAAGATGCACCCGAAGGAGTTGTCACGATGGAGGATGGCATTGATACCGCCGTAGCAATGGAAGAAGACATAAAAAAGGACCAATCGGCCAAAGTTGAGATGGTCAAAATAGCAGGAGAACCCGAAGCGGATCCCCAACCAAAAACGAAGCAGTTGAGATGGAGGAAGATCTTCAACCAACAGACATGGAGTACAGATGCGACAAGGAGTAGATGGGTGCAATCCACGTATACATCATGGACAGCGAAGTACCATCCGATATATGGGCTGTCCGAAAGCTCAGAGCTCAAGCTGCTCGATACATCCTCCTGGACGGGAACGTCTTCAGGTGGAGATTCTCGGGACCATTAATGGCTTGCGTCAAAGGCATTGAAGCTAGAAAATCATGGAAAAAGTCCACAGTGGATCCTGCGGCAGCCATTCTGGCGGAAGGGCACTACTAACCAAAAATCAAGCGTCACAACCATTATTGGCCAACTATGGTCAAAGATTGCGAGAAGTTTTTGCTAGATGCAAAAAGTGTCAGCGTCATGCTCCAACAATTCATCAGCCAACTGAGATGTTGTCGTCAATATCAGCACCTTCTCCCTTTATGCGATGGTCAATGGATATCGTCGGTCCCCTACATAACTCCAAGCAGAAAAGATTTCTGGTCGTACTAATAGATTACTTCTCAAAGTGGGTCGAAGCATATTTTAACGCTAATACTAAGGATGCTCAAGTAGAACACTTCGTCTGGAAAAACATTACATGCAGATACAGGGTCTCATTCGAAATCGTTACGGACAACAACTCGCAGTTCATATCAACACGTTTTGAAACTTTCTGCGATAAGTGGAAGATACGTGTCAGCAAATCTACACCGCGTTACCCACAAGGTAATGGCCAAGCAGAAGCAGCAAACAAAACTATCCTTGACGGTTTAAAAAAATGACTCGATGCGAAAAAGGACGTTGGGCCTACGAACTGCAAGGGGTTCTTTGGTCTCATCGGACAACCCCGCGATGAGCAACCTGAGAAACACCGTTCACACTTGTTTATTTAATGGAATATGTGATCCCACCCGAACTAGAGTTTCCCGGCTTTCATCGTCGCCTCTTCCTCGGATAAGAGGGTTTAAATCACTTAATGATGCTTGATGAACTCGATTTGGTGAATGAGCGGCGAGACAAAGCACTTATTCGCATTCAAAATTACCAGGAAGCCACAACCAAGTACTATAATTCCAATGTCCGCAGTCGAAAATTCAACGAAGGCGATCTGGTTATCCGAAAGGTTTTTCAGAACACTGCAGAACAAAACGCGGGGAAGCTGGGAGCAAACTGGGAATGACCTTACAAAATCACAAAGATGGTCCGCCCGGGAGTATATGAGCTCGTTAACATGGTAGAAGTTCCAGTACCAAGATGTTGGAACGCAATGTACTTGAAAAAGTACTATCATTAAACTATACCATTTATGAACTACGAGGCGGCTTGATCCCCGAAAGGGGGTATGTAGACAACCTATATCAGGATGGATTCAGCTGCCCCCCTCCTTAAAAGGGTGGGGGGGGGGGAGTGGATACATATATACCCCCATTTATCACACAAAAAAAATACTTCGGCATTCTTATCGCCTAGACTCTTCGGCGTACTTATCGCCTCGCAAAAATACCAAGTCTTGTCAAAACATACTTGCTTACATTTTTTGCTTTTTGTTTGTTGCTGGCCACAACAAACAAATTTCTACATCCTTTATGGATTTTTACTACTACATTCTTTACGGATCTAAGCGCTATATAAATTCTTATGTCTGCTATCAAAGCGGGCACGTGGGAGGAAGGTTGTTCGTAAACCGAAGTAAACATTCAAAAACCCCGATATTTATTCCTTAGCAGTGGTCATCAACATCTCATAACACCTCGGTTCAGGTTAAAAGCACGAAAACGAGCCAAAAGATACCCGAAAAACTCTTGAAAATATTATGGATAAAGCCATCCAGACATCTTGTTCTTAAAACAAATGACCACAACAAAAACAACAAACAAAATCTAAGAGAGATTGGGGATCTATGGTCTCCTCGGCAGTACGATCAGCGGCGGGAGTACCAGCAATGGATCCAGAAATATCTCTTGTACCGACGGCCGCCGTGGCATTCTCTAATGGTTCACCAGAAAGCATAGAACCGACCAAATCAGATGATACGAGAGACATTACCAGATAATTCTCCACCTTTTTCCAATCTTTTCTAACTCCTCGTGAGCCCCAGCCAAATCGATTCGCCTTTCAGACAGTTTGGCCACCTCGGCATCCAAGGTTGACGCATCGTCCTTCTTGAGAATGTCAAGAAGTTGGAGATTAATCTCCACCTGCGCGAGGTCGAGTTCTTTTTCTTTGACCTCTTTCATATCCTTGAGGTTCTTCTCGATCTTAGCCAGTCTGCTCTGCAACTTCTCTGCCATCTCTCGCCTTGTGGCCTTCCGAGCTTTCTTCACGTTTTCCTCGTGCAAAGCATCAGCTGAAACAAGTCATCTCTTCAGTGATTCAATTTTGATGGATTTCTTCGCCTTTGTGGCCTCCTGCTTCATGCACAAATCCCCAACTCTAATCGTTTTGCTTTTGAGAAACGCCTTCTCCTTTTCGAGGGCATTCATCTGAGCCGAGGAGGATGCAAGCTCGGCAACGTGTTTGCTGGCAAGATCATCAAGCTTAGCCTTTGTCTGCAAGGCATTCTTCCTCGCCTTGACAACACGGCATTTGTCTTTCCTTGCTCCTCGGTCGTACTTGGCAATGATCTTGTTAATCGACGCCATGAACTGCAGGTTAAAGGTCAAAAATCAATACCCGAGGCTCTTACTCAACAAGAAATCTGCTCCGAAATGGTTACCTTGATGCCATGTAAGGACATGTCGGCGTACAGAGCGCCTTCGGGAAGAGTGTCAACGGGAGGTAGATGATCACCAGGAGATTTGATCGTGGAAATGAGAGCAGCCGAGGCAATTGCATCATTATAAACAGGCTCACCCCCATCATGGTTAAACAAAACCGCTGCAGGATTAGGAGGGTTGACTCGCTTTTTTTCTTAGCCTTTTCTTCTGCAATGCTTTTCCCTTTTTTGGCGCTAGAAGCAGGATGCTTCCGAGACGATGGATGGACCTCCTAAGATTGACACGGAACATGAAGAATGTTGGAGGGAATACTAGATACGACCTGCCTCACCGGATCTTCCACTACCGGCTCGGCAACATCTCTAGCTGCCTCAACATCAACAGTGTCATCAGCAAATTTGTCTTCATTTACGATGGGAGCATCGTTAACCCCTCGAGCCGGTTTAGATGTCACCTCGGTGTCCCTAGGACTCACATCGACTCATGCTGCATCTTTCTTCCGGGCCGTTTCCTTATCCTCCCTCTCTTTTTGCTCTTGCTTACCACGGATTGTCATCTGCTTGCCCATTAACTCAACGATGTGTAGCCAAGGTGCGAGAGAAGATTCTGAGCTTGTGGATACTTCAACACCCGTGAAACGAGCCCTTGCTTTTTCCACGCGTGCTAAGGAAAAGTATTTCTCCCAGCGAGTCTTCCCACCAGCAAGTGTGTCTCTAAGTATGTAAGTGTCCTCTGGAAACGTTGGGAGTAGATGACGAACTGAAAAAAAGGAAAAGAGACATTAGAAACATAAAGATAGCATAAGACCGAAGTAGTCTAAGATCGGCTACCAATGGATCCCCAGCTCACAATCTTTAGAAATCGCGACGTCGATTACGGGAACATAAAAAAAATAACTCCCCCAGTCATTATCCTTGCTTTTAAAACCTTCGATTATTTTGCAGTTCTTCTTGGGAGAGATGTAATATGTCGGAGATTTCAGGACCTTCTGAAACTCAAGAAGATGGTGTAGATGTTGAACCCTCACTTCGGCATCGCATTCATAACTTAGCACCAAAATTCCTACTAGATGACACATCCCCTCGGTGTAATCTGATTAAGAGCTAACCCGTGCTTCTTCATGATTCTCACTAACAGGCCTAGGATCGGAAAATACAAGAGGCTCGCATAGAAAAAACTTTCATACAAGCAGAAGTGGTTCGACGGAGGATTGTCAGGACGATCCGATGGAGAATGCACGATCAAGTCAGCTTCCTCCGAGATCCCGAACATTTGCCTCAATAGTGCGAAGGACTCCTCTGTTGACAGAGTCGATCCGGGTGGATCGGCCTTCTTCTTTTTTGCTCTCCGTCTACGCGGTGCATTCTTGGATGGACCAGTTCATAATTTGCAAATATCCTCTCCAATCATCTCGCTTCGGACTCGTCAAAAATAAGGTCTTCAGACTCAGCCTTGATATCAGGATGTAACGCTGTTTCTGCTTCGGGGACATCTGAAAAGGGGTGGTCAATAAGATGAGGGACAGTGATGACAAGCTGGTTTGCTTTGGTAGTCAAATTTGCCACGGCATCCGCATTTACTTCATCCATATTCGTCTCATTTGCTTTAAATTTGCCTTGACAGACGAATTCATCTCGTCGGAGACTGATGTCTCATTTGTCTCGCTCACCTCGGGAGATCGAATCATTTTACGACCAAGTTCCCAAGGGGAATCAGCTGAGGCGAAGGAGTCTCGCAACTCGTCGAATGAAGACATGAAGATGAGTCAAAGATGCTTCAGAAAATTCAAAGGAACCACCGCGGAATGTTGAAGATGCTTCGAAAAATTCAGGGAGACCGCTGCAGAGTTTTGAATATGAATCGGAAAATGCAAAACAACGGCGGTGGGCAAACGGAAAACTCAAATAAATAAGAGAGAGAAAAGAGAGGAGAGAGAGCTATACTTTTAGATTTTTTAGGATGCAAAGTAAGAGAAATGAGGAAAGCCTTCGTGATTTATAGAAAAAAATCTAGGGTTTTGGCGCGTGGGCAAACGCGCCTCGGGAATCAGCAAAAATGCTTTGAATCCCCAACGCAATCATTACATGACGTCATGATTACTCGATTCCCAAGAATAACGCGTGAAGGAATAAATCACTTTGGATTTGGCTCGGCACGACTTTGGCTCGGCATAGATATACTTCGGCATGATTTCGGCTTGACATGTTGATCTTGGCATCGGCTCAAAATTTTAACCTCGTCACAATCACTCCTTGAATACGACGAGCTGGGAGGCTAACTGTTACGGTTAGTTTCCGCCTTGGCAAGATCAACATAGAAATGACCAAGCATGGGCTAAAAATCACCATGGGCTGAGGTGAAAGTCATCACGCGCCGAGGCAACTTATAGCACGCGCCGAGCCAACTGACAGCACATGTCGATGCAACTTACGGCATGTACCGAGGCAAACGACAACACGCGTCGAGGCGACTGACAGCACACGCCGAGGCGACTGACAGCACCTGTCGAGGCAACTGACAGCACCTGTCGAGGCAACTGACAGCACGCGCTGAGGCAAGCATCACCGTAGCCCGAGGCAAGTGATGGTACGCGACAAAGCAAGTGTCAACATTGGGCCGAGGCAAACGTTACCTTCGTGGGCCTATGCAGTGTTTTCATGGGCCATTCCGAGATCAGGGTCATGGTAAATATTACATTGGGCCGAACCGACAGATGGAGTCACAAAGAGGTCGGCCAAAGAAGAAAAAGAAATACAAAGGAAATACGATTCCCCTAAGAAAAAGAAAATACAAGTCCAAAGAGGAAAGGGAAAGATTCTGATATCCTCGTTAGGACGGTGGAATTTGAGGTCTATAAAAGATGGAGAGGCCATTCGAGAGAAGGACATTCACAACTTTTAAAAAGCAATAGATTTTACATTAAAAAAAATCTTGTATTCCAAAAAGCTTATCAGATTAGCAAAAAAACCATCTTTGTATCTCTTTTTCTGCAATCAATACACATAATTTTCTGTTCAAGTTTAATTGTGCGAGTTTCAACTCCCACAAAAGTGTTATCAGAAAATATTCCAGATAAAATTCCAGAAACGTTTCGCGAAACTCGCCCAAAGGCCTTCACGAAAATTGTTTCTAAAATGAAAAATATTAAAAAAATTCAGATCAAATTGAAACCTCAGCGAAATTGCTAGAGAACGTTTGCAGAACTGTTTCAGAAATGAAAAAAAATGGAAAATTTTAAAATCGTTTAAGAAACTGATCGCAATTCTCAGTCTGATTCAAGCGATAAGCAGGAAGCCAATTTTATGAGATTGTAGGAACCGAAAAACCGGATTAAAGAAAAGCGAATTAAGAGAAGAGATCAAACGATTATATGAAAACGATTTTAGAGAAAAAAAACACAGAGGCGAGATATGATCTCTATCCTTAATTCATAAAATCTTTCGCACTGTGGCGGATCTGTGAGATTCTGAATCCCAGGATACAACTGTGTGAGACTATAGTCGCAACACTAGAGTATAGAATCTACGAACCAAGAACTACGATATACTCTCGAGACACTTACTGAGAAAAGAGAGAGCGAGAGAGATTGCTGGAGTTTTTATTTTGTATGTTTCATAATGAGTGAGTATCAAATGAGAGGAGGTGAAACTTGTATATATAGCCAAGGGAGAGAGGTGATCATCTCCTCTATCATAAAGACAGGACGCAGATCATGGGCAATAATCATAAGGCGTAATATCAAGGGCTGGAGCGCAAGACACAGAACCGTTACGATCTGATGAAAAGAGAAACGTTTTTTGATTCATTTTGAATTCAAAACGTGTTGACTTTTAACCAAAAAAAATCTGATCATCTTAGACACCAAGTGCCTAAGTGCCAAATATGAATCCCCAAGCCCCAAGCCCACGAGCCACGTGCCGAGTGAGCGGCGGCAGTGCGCGCGTGTGGCTTAGCCATCTCTCTTTCTAGGTGGACAATTTTGAACATAATAGTGTGTTGCCTCTCTTATATATCGCATGATTTTTAATCATATAAGCAATGTGGGACAATGTTATAAACTTACTTAACCTTGTGAGTTTAAAAAACTCTTAGGCCCAAGTAGTTTGTCATTGGTCCATTTCTCATTCACATTTTACCAATTTAATCTTATCAATTATTTGGTCCATGAAATTTTAATTGATTTATGATTAAACTTAAGTCCAACAGCATACATGAGTAATTCCGGAAAGTCACACTAGTCATCAATTAAGTGGATTTTAAAGTATCTTAAGGGTGTAACATATGTTTGACATTCATTAAGCAAGA
Source organism: Pseudoturritis turrita (assembly GCA_900406555.1). NCBI lineage: Eukaryota > Viridiplantae > Streptophyta > Magnoliopsida > Brassicales > Brassicaceae > Pseudoturritis > Pseudoturritis turrita. The sequence continues at coordinate 64,752 of OVBL01000149.1, read as the reverse complement.
CAACTTTAATATTTAAGGATTATGAGTTTCAGACTTCAGACTATGCAACATACTTGGACAAACGAAGGTCAGTCTCAAGCTATATTTTTCATGATGGAAGTAATACAATAAGTTGTTCGTCAAATCTCCAGCATGTGGTAACTTTATCCACTAGAGAGGTTGAATAGCTTTTATTAAAGCTATTACAGAAGCAATCTGGCTTAAGGGTATTTTTAGTGAGTTATGTTTTAAGCAAAATGAAATTGAAGTCTACTGTAATTCATAAAGTGATATTTGCTTAGCTAAGAAGAGTGTGAACTCCAATTCAAAAGTGTTTTGGAGATGTTGCGTATTTCAGTATCAACACATTTTTTAAATGAAATTGCGATGTCAAATGCTCTATAGTATTATTTTTACTTTCGAAATATGTTTTTAATCTATAATTGCAAAAAAAAAAAAAAAATTGTTAAATCAAACGATGAATTAATAATTGTATTTTGTTTTCTATTTACGATTTACGTCGTTGGTTTCTTAAAAAGATTATTTGCTCCAATAAAATTAATTGGTTTTTAATTTACACTTTAAATTTTTCAAAAAAATTTAACCTTGGGATTGTTTTTGTTTTGTTTTTTTTCCAATTTTCCCAGAGGTTGTGTGATCCAATTTTCCCAATAAATCTTGATGATTGATTACGCTTCATCTTGATTGCGAGAAGATCATCTATTCAAAAAATCAAAACTCTCCACATTTTTTGTTCTTAAAAGTGTCATTTTACGTCGAATTTGTTATTTTTGATTTAATTCATAATCATTTTCACTTAATTGTTCCCATCATTCCGTCAAAAATAAGATTCCATTCACGAGTAGCTAACTTACAAAACACGAGCAAGTTGGACGTAAAACGACACCGTCCTTAATTATTGACATTGACGAAGAAATTTCATCAAAACCTTCTTTTTTTGCTTGACCTGAAAAGTCAACGGTTGACCCGTAGACTCACTTCACCACCCATGGCTTAAAATTATACTCCCAATCTCTTATCTTCTTCTCTGTCATTCTCAATCCTTCAATAATTCTCCTTTTTTTATTTCAATTCCGATGATTTTTCAAGGTTTAATAATCCTCTCCATTCTCGTTTTCACCGCCGTCGCCGGAGGAGAAGCAGCAACGGCGGCGGCGTACGATCCCACAGATGTCTTTCTCTTCAACTGCGGCGATACATCCGATAAAATCGACAATACTGGCCGGAAATGGACGGCGGAGAATCGGAAAATCCTACCGTCGAATTCAGTCGACGCATCGTTCTCTTCAGAAGCGAATTTCCAAGAATCTGGGGTTCCTCTGATTCCATACATGAAAGCTCGGATTTTCCGATCTGATTTCACTTACAGTTTCCCAGTTTCTTCCGGCCCGAAATTTCTCCGGTTATACTTTTACCCGACCCGTTACGGATCCGATTTCGACGCCGTCAATTCCTTTTTCTCCGTCACAGTCAACGGTTTCACTCTCTTGAATAACTTCAGCGCCGATTTAACGGTAAAGGCTTCCAAAGAGTCTATCGTAGTCAAAGAGTTTATCGTTCCGGTTAACCATACGGCGTTAAATCTCACGTTCACGCCGTCTCCGAATTCGTTAGCTTTCGTTAACGGAATCGAGATTGTCTCTACGCCTGATCGGTTATACTCAAAGGGAGGATTTAACGACAAGATATCAAACGTTGGTAGCAACATTGACTTCGAGATAGACAATTCGACGGCTTTCGAGACCGTTCACCGGTTAAACGTCGCCGGACAAACGGTCCTCGACACGGGAATGTTCCGGCGGTGGCTCTCCGATGATGAGTTCATACTGGGAAATTCGGGAGTCGTGCCGAACGTAACGGATGTAAAGATCAACTACACGGCGAAAACTCCGGCATACGTTGCGCCGGAAGACGTGTACGCCACGTGTCGTGCGATGGGGAACGCCAACCAGCCAAAGATAAACCTGAATTTCAACCTCACATGGCTCTTCAAAGTCGATCCATGGTTTAACTACCTCGTTAGGCTTCATTTTTGTGAGATTTTACCGGAAGTGACCAAACCAGGCCAACGGGTCTTCTCTATCTTCATAAGAAATCAGAGGGCTTTGATTGAGATGGATGTGATTCAGTTTAGTGGTGGTTCTTGGATTCCAATGTATCTAGACTTCAGTGTTTATGTTGCTTCCGGGACTGATCTGCGGCTTGACTTGCATCCTTTCACGGACATTAATCCAAAGTATTATGACGCTATTCTGAATGGTGTAGAGATTCTCAAGATGAATGATTCCAAGGGTAATCTCGCTGGACCTAATCCAAATCCTCAAACAAGTCCTAAACCAAACTCTGTTACGCCGGCTATACGAAAAGGCAAGTCACATGTTTTGGTAATAACCCTTGCAGTGGTTGGTTCCGCGATTGTGCTAGCAATGTTTGTTGTTGTTGTGGTCGTCTTGTTGATGAAGAGGAAGAAGAAGAAGAAGACTAAGGAGTTTAGTGTACATACCACGAGCAAGCCTACAGATTCGTGGACTCCTGTTCCCACAGGATCCACGAATACCAGATCGGCCACATCTCTCCCGTCGGATCTCTGCCGCCGATTCTCAATCCTCGAGATCAAATCCGCAACAAACGATTTCGAGGAAAAGCTAATCGTTGGAGCAGGCGGTTTTGGTCCGGTCTACAAAGGACGAATCGATGGTGGAACCACGCTTGTAGCGGTTAAACGGTTAGGAATTTCATCGAACCAAGGCGTTAAAGAGTTTGAAACAGAGCTCGAGATGCTCTCCATGCTTCGCCATATACATCTCGTTTCTCTAATCGGATACTGCGACGATGAGAACGAGATGGTGCTTGTCTACGAGTATATGCCACATGGCACTCTTAAAGATCATCTTTACAAGAGAGATAAAGTTTTCGATCCTCCATTGTCTTGGAAACGGAGATTAGAGATCTGCATCGGAGCGGCTCGTGGACTACAGTATCTGCACACAGGTGCGAAACACACGATCATACATCGGGACATCAAAACTACAAACATACTTCTTGATGAGAACTACGTAGCTAAAGTCTCTGACTTTGGGTTATCAAGAGTGGGTCCTACTAGTGCTTCTCAAACGCACGTTTCCACCGTCGTTAAAGGAACGTTTGGTTACTTGGACCCTGAGTATTATCGCCGTCAAGTCTTGACGGACAAATCTGACGTGTACTCCTTTGGAGTTGTTCTGTTCGAAGTTTTGTGTTGTAGACCGGTCAAACTCCAACATGTTGAACCGGAACAAGCTAATTTGATCCGATGGGTGAAGTCAAATTACAAAAGAGGAACCGTTGATCAGATCGTTGATCAAGATCTAACGGCTGATATTACTCCTACATCATTGGAGAAGTTTTGTGAGATTGCTGTGAGATGTGTTCAAGATCGTGGTACCGAACGACCATCGATGAACGACGTCGTTTGGGGTCTTGAGTTTGCGCTTCAGCTTCACGAGACTGCTAAGAAGAAGAAGAATGGTGTGGAGTCTATGGATCTGCCACGTGGTGAGGTAGGTACGACGACGACTGATGGAGAAGATGACTTGTTTAGTAGGACTACAGGAGGACGTGTGTCGAAATCTGCGACAACCAATGAGGATTCTGCTCCTACTGTTGGTGATGAGAGAAGTGGATCGAGTTGGGGAGTATTTTCGGAGATCAAAGAACCTAAAGCACGGTAGATTTTGATGGTTGTTTACCATCCGGGTTGTATATGTAGTATGTGCTTAATTTGTTGAACAACACATTGTTTTACTTAATTTATACATAATAGGGTGAAACGGGATTCATGAAACAACTATTCGGAGCTAGAACCGTGGCTTGTAGATATCCATATCTTAAAATGATATGTGGAACCGGTTTTGATGGATCCGGATCTATTGATATTTTACTATTCGGATTCGCATAGGACATCCCAAATATTCTAAAATTTTTAGCTATCAAAACGGTTTTCACATCCTGAACAATAATTCCAACCCTAAATAGTAGTCGGAATTATAGGTTGACGTGAAAACTAAAGTAAAATTAATAAAGTGAAAATATACCAAATGTTTTTTAAATCAAACGATTAAAAAACAAAAACCGAATCTGAATTGAAATCGAAATTTCTCCATGTATTGAAAAGAATCAAATAAAAAAAAGTTCATCAAAAATAGTATTTTCAATTAGATATATACCAAAAATTGTCAAAAAAAAATTTTACGACTGTTTAGATAAATTTTAATTGGTTTATATGTGGACATTTCTACAGAATGACAGGAGAAATATATTTACTGATCAACAAGTTTTGGTTGTAACCGCCTAAAATACAACAAAATAACAACTGTCTGGAGACTTTGCTAGCGACTAGACGTTGGCTACCTAGGAACCTGACTGTCAAAAAACCTGGTTGTTCATAGGTAAATGTTGGAATAATTATGGAAAGTGGTTGCTAAAATCTTCGTCGTCGCCTCTAGAAGAGGCGAGATATAACTTTTAGGGTTTCTTAACTTCTTGTTTTGTATCTCTCTACATTCCAAAACTTCCTTATTTATAGTCCGCTGCCAAACCTATTTCCAACATGATTATGATCGACACGTCATCACTCCCCTTACGATTCAAAATTTAGGTTGCCACGTATCATGAACCTCTTTGGATTAGGACTTCCCAACCGTAGTAAAACCCATATAACAATGGACATGCACTTTTCATCATTTTTGATGGGCCGTTGATAGTAAAAATGTTTTAGCTAGTTCTAAAAGACTTTCCGATAATTGCTAAGTTTCGTCCAACCACCGTCTAGTTCCTTTCGGCCACTATCCAAATATTTATTACAACTGTTTAGTTACTTTTGATAGCGATCAAGTGTTGATTGGTTGACGAATTTATTTCACCCAACAACTTGCCCTACACTTTCCAATTCTTATTTTAGGTTTTGGAGAGTAGTTTAGAACTTATCATTGTTGCTTTTCCAAAATAATTTTATACTTCTTGCTTGAACTTTCTATTAGTCGTTCACAAAAATGACATGGCGTTTATGCCGCTTTTCACCAATTGTTGCCTTTTATCAGTTTCTTGGTTAAATAAATATTCAGCTAATGAAGTGTCTATCCTTGGTCATTTTTTAGACTAACTTCAACCAATTGTTTTTATGCTTGCTTTTGATATCTCCTTTTTTATTAGCTCATCCATGTTGTTTGCATTTCTTTTGTATATTTGTTTGTTCCTCAACTCTCATATAGTTTGAAATTTATCAAACGATACCCTTGTCTCAATCCATATAGAGATTTACGAAGACGAGAAACGAGTGATCCATCAGAATTGTATTTGAGTTTATAGATCATTTTCATCCTATGGCCTTTTTCCTTTTGGTAAATCTATGATATCCCAAGTCTTGTTTAGTTCTAGAGCATCAATTTATGTTTCCATTGCTCTTCTCCATCGTTCATCATGTACTGTTTGTTTGTATGTGTGTGGTTCAAAAGTAGTAGTAAAAGCTTTCTTCAAATCCATCTAGACTTTCTCAACTGCTGCATCATCATTACTATCGATGATAATATAATCAACAAAAACCAAAACTGCCAGAAAACTCTCTCTATTTGACTTCAAGAACAATGTGTGATCAGTGTATGACTTCTGAAATCCAAGATCCATGAGAGTCGAACTGAATTTGAGAAACCATTGTCGAGAAGCTTTTTTTAATCCGTAGATGGACTGTTTAAGAAAAAACACTGGATTCTCAGGTAGAGCTTCCCCTTCTCTTGGTGTGTATCGTAGAGGCAGAGTCATATAAATCTCCTCATCAAGATCCCCATTCAAAAACGCATTAGAGATATCCAACTGATGTAAAGTCTAATTCTTATCAGCTGAAACATCAATAAAGTCTTGACTGTAGTCATCTTGGCAACATGTGAAAATGTATCGACATAATCAATTCCTTCTTCTTGTGTGTACCTTTCTGCAACCAGATGTGCCTTATATCTCTCCATGTTTCCATTTGAATTGAGCTTAACCTTGTAAACCTATTTGCATCCAATGGCATGTTTCTGGAGGTAATGAATAAATCTCCCAAGTCTGTGTACTCTCTAAAGCCATGAGTTCCTCATTCATAGCAGCAAGCCATTCATTAAATTTCTTAGCTTGGTTAAAAGTAGTAGGCTTATGATATTGTGTTATAGCACATATATATATGCCTTATACTCTCCAGATAGTTTCTCCATATGATAGGTAAGAAAAAAGAGGATATGGAATATTTGTACCAGTCATGTTGCAATAATAGTGTTGCAAATAAGGTGGAGCTTTGGATGATCTTTTACCTTCATCAGATCTACCACAAGGAACATATTTTCAGCTTCATTCACAACTATATGAGGTTCACTCAAGGAAGAAAGAGTATCACTCAAAACTAAAGGAATTCCACTATCAGTTGTAGGAGAGTTGTTCATAGGTGTTGAATCATCTATAGGAGAAAAGCAATATGGGAAAGAATCATTCTGAGAGTTGACAAAAAGAAAGATTTTTTCATGGAAGATAATATTTCTTGAGATATGAGTACTGTTAGTCTCCAAATCTAACACTTTATACCCTTTATAGCATGCATAATATCCTAGAAAAATACATAGTTTTGATCTTGGTTGAAATTTATTACGATGTTTTGATGAAGGAGAACTGTAATAAAGGCATTTAAAGACCCGTAGTCCACTATAGTTTAGTCTTTTAGATGTAAGGACCTCAAATAGATATTTATCTTGCAGCAAAGGAGTAGGTAACCGATTGATTTGGATGATAGTAGTGAGGACACAATTTTCCCAATAATCCAGTGATACTTGAGCTTGGAACATAGTGATCTAGCCACATTCAAGATGTGTTGATGTTTTCTTTCTACCACTGAATATTGTTTTGGAGTCTTAGGGTAATAATGATATGAAAAAATCCCTCTAGCTTTGAATAAATTTGCAAACTTTAATTCAGGTGCATTATCGGATTTAACCCCTTTTACAACTGCTCCATACTGAGTTTCAACCATCTTCAAATAATCTCGTAACACAAATAGAACTTCATCCTTCTTTTTCAACAGATAAATCTAGGTGACACGTGTGTGGTCATCAACAATCTTAAGAAAATACTTATAACCTTCAACAGTTAGCACATCCCAAATGTCAACATGCAGAAGATCCAAAGCATTGTGAGAGATATTATTCTAGGAAGGAAATGAAATGTGCTTTTGTTTTGTAAGAGGACAAATAACAAAATTAAATGGTTCTTTATCCCTTTGTTTTATTCCAAGTACATTTGTAAGAACATCAGTCTTAGAAACAGATGGATGACCTAGTATATTGTGCCACAAAGTAGAATCAGCAACAACATTGTAACATAAGGGAATGTTTTGATTAGATAACTATGCAACACATAACATATAAGTATCCAACACATATAGGTAGGAGATCTGCTCACCCTGACCAATCATCCGACCCTTGATAGGATCTGGTATGCCACAAGAATCATTGTCAAACACAACACAATAACTACATGAAATCTAGGAAAAAATCATTATGAGAGTTGACAAAGGGAAAGATTTCTTCAGGAAGATAGCATTTCATGAGATATGAGTACTGCTAGTCTCCAAATCTAACACTTTATACCCTTTATAACCTGCATGATATCCCATAAATACATGGTTTTGATCTTGGTTGAAATTTGTTACGATGTTTTTATGAAGTAGAACTATAACAAAGGCATCCAAAGACCTCAAATAGAGTTTTATCTTGCGGCAAAGGAGTAGGTAACCGATTGATGAGGAAGACAACAGTGAGGACACAATCTCCCCAATAATCCAATGATACCTGAGCTTGGAACATGAGTGATCTAGCCACATGTGTTGATGTTTCCTTTCTACCACTGAATTTTGTCCTGGAGTCTCAGGGCAAGAATGATATTAAACAATCCCTTTAGCTTTGAATAAATCTACAAACTTCAATTCAGGTGCATTATCGGATCTAACCCCTTTTACAACTGTTACATACTGAGTTTCAACCTTCTTTAAATAATATAGAAACACAAACAGGACTTTACCCTTCTTTCTAAACATATACATTCAGGTGATGCGAGTGTGGTCATCAACAATCGTAAGAAAATACTTATAACCTTCCACATGTTGCACATAAAATGGACCCCAAATGTCAATATGCAGAAGATAAAAAGCATTGTCAGAGATGTTGGTGAGTTGACTGATACCCAGAATATTCAATCTGAAATATGGTATATATAAGACATTATTCAACATAAGATACTCATTCAGATTAACCCTGCCAATACCTAGAATTCTCACACCCAATCATGTAGGTAAAGTCATTGATGCATTCAAGAAATCAGACATATTCATGAAAAGACTTTTATCATGAAAAACATAATGGGTGGCTCCACTATCAACTATCCAAGATTCAGATGATATGACATTTTTGGTAGCTCTCAAAATGCCAACAAAGCACAATGTAGAACAATAAAATGCTATAACGGGTAAGGCTGTGATCGTACCACCTTATGTTGAAGCCACTAAGTTATTATGATCATTAGGAAGCTTGAGTTAGGAATTGAAATAGGCAATAACCCTCTGTATCTGATCCTTTGAGAGACTATTAACCATTGTGGAAACTATAACACCCCCGATCATTATCTTACCGGAGACACCATAATTTGTGCACTTAGACATTCGATATAAGGTTCCCAAAACAAATCTGGAGACCCTAGACCAAACATCCTAGCACATGTTCCTACCGAACACAACTTCAAGGCTTTTCAACCTGAGATCCATTCAGTAGTTGGTTCATCCAGACAAGGACTAATTAATATCATATGGAAACCAAAGTAATTTTTCACAAACTTAACATTACTTATACTTAGGTTTCAAGCGTAATCAAAGATATATATACATCCGGCCGGGAGCCTAGTCCCCAAAACAATCATCATATAGATATTAAACACGTACTCGGTTTTACAAAAAGGTAGAAAATTTACACCAACTTGACCTAAGCTCATTTAGCCTGGCTAGATCCCACTATTGGTTACTTGGAAAACAAGTAGGGCCGTGAGCACTTATTACTTAGTGAGTTCGAGTTTCCCCTAACATGCATAGTCATTTCCCTCAAACCCAAAATAACATGCAACACACAACATGCAAACCTCATATGAAACAAAAGCATTAACAATATGCATTATACAATATGCATCACTTCACACATTCCTTCTTCACTTTCCATCACATTCTCATCAAGGCCTTACCGCACATTTGACATTGCCCATCACCCATCCAGTCACACTCTTGCACCAAACGGATCATAGCCACAAAGGCTAAATGACCCGATGGTCATTCATCACAACATCCAGCTGCTTGACGTATGTCAGGTTTTTCCTTATGACAAAATTATCTTGATGCAAGTGCACAACAATCAATTGTAGTACTTAAGGATTGAATTCAAAGAAACAAGAGTGCACAATAGTAATCTTGAACTAAGAATGAAGCTACGTATGAAGATACGAGGGATTTGGGGTTTTTGATTCAAATAATAAAAAAGCAATAAAAAAAGTGTTGTATATTTAAAACGTTGGACATTCAAGGTTTTCTCAGGGTTTCATAGTTCAAATTATTCAGGTTTTATTCCTAGAGGCAATTGACATCTTTTCCTCCGTTCTAGAACTCAAATCACTATCATATGACTAACCCACTTTCGTGGCGATAATCATCTGTGCTTAACTATCCTATTAATCAACTCTTGCAGTCAATAACATAGTCAAACAAGCATTTATATTTGGGTTTAATTGTTCACCTAACTCAGTAACTCAACTCTCGTAGGTTAAAGTGCTAGGTCCATCAAACATCAGATCTAAAACGATAAATCAAGTAGTGTGCAATCTGAAATAATTATAATATCAGTTTCTAGATGATAATAAAGAAACATGCATTAAGGAAAAAATCTAGATGAAGAACTACTCTAACTTATTAAGATCGCCACTCTATTTATAGAAACCTATATAGCGAACCATGAAAACCCCCTTGAATAACCCCTAGTCCTAACAATCAAACTACTCAAACTTGATTAAGCAAATCAAAGCAAAAACAATATAAATAATCATAATCTTTAAAAACAATAGCAAAGGGTTTAAAAAACTTCTCTGAGGAGTACAAAGAGGCGAGATCTTCTCCCTTATCGAACAAAAACAAAGAGAGAACAAAATAAACTAAAAGAGTTTTGGGCGATGAAGAACTTTGGTGGCTATGAGAGCCTACTAATTTTTGTGGCCTCTCTGCTGTTTTTATAGATGTGGAAGTCGGCTAGGTTATATCCCAAAGTATTTAGGAAATATTCTTTGATAAACATGGAAATTGGCCTGTTTTTCGGGATCCGATCGATCGATCAGTCATGTGGTGATCGATCGATCGCCTTTCCACATTCTGCACCTGCTTCCGTATCGAGACTGCACGACATGTCTTCAATAAATTGAGCATATTTTGAGATCGCACCTTTGGATTTTCACAATCTGATATGGAATTCGAAGCTCCCATCTATCTTGTGATAAAATTTAAGTTTGATCCAATAGTGAAAATGTCTCCATCTGATACGAAACATTTGATGCTCATGATCTATCATATGTTCAAATTGCTTGTTTTGCATCTTTTGGTCTCATTTTCTCCAATTTCATGTAAAGACTCTAAGATCCACAAAAACAATAAAAAACAACAATAAAATATCAAAATCAAATAGTTTTTTAATTAAAAACACACTAAAAACCGGTAAAATCTAAGGTAAATCACTACCTTAACCAAACAACACGCTCGGATTACCACATCGTCATGTGGTGCATGGCCCTAGACTGCCATCCCGTCTCTCCGTGCCTTTGCTACTTAACCAATTCACTGTAGTGAGTTTGGGCCATCCACAACTCATGGGTTGTCAAAGGGCACCGCCCACATTTACAAGTCTTCTCATACCTTCCCATATACTCCCACAATCATTATATTGCCCGAATTGGTTAGAAACATCAATATATGCAATTAACAATTTGTCCCATAAATAAATAAGCATGCATATAACACACAACCATCACAAAGCAATAATTCACTCATACTTGCTTTGCAGTAAAGCAACACACATACACCGAGACTCACCTTTGCTTTCCCGAGACTAGATTACAGTTGTCTAGGGTTCACGATAACTTTTCCTTCACCTAGGTATGAATATGAACTTAAGGTTTACTCAAACTCTGCAGATTTTCTCGACGGTTCACGCGGTGGCTCTACGGTGAACTATGGTGGTCAGAATTATTTTTGTGATCTGATTTCATGTGGATCTAAAATATTGGTAGAGAATGGCTGTCAATAGGCTAAGGGAACAAGGGAAGCAGCTCAAAGTGTCACGAGACATGTTTTGCTATACCGATATGATTTTCTGGCGTGTTACATGGCGATGACTAAACCAAGCTGCTGCATCATCCAAGCAAGTGACTCAGCAAGCACACTGCTTAGTCACCGAGCAACTTGCACAAACTCTTGACTAAAAATGTCCATCTCAGACTCGTTCCGACCTACATATTAATCCCTCGACCCAAACTGTATTTCCTTTGACCAAAGTCCTAATTTTCTCGACCAATCTATCTTTCTAAGTTCATTCTACCCTTTCCATGATTCTCTAACTGGTTGGGAAAGTTTTGGTCTTACCTTGACCATATCGGCTTACCGTATCGCATTTTGGTCATACCGCATGAATCATATTCGATTTCTCTCGTACCAACTTCAAAATTCTCCGACCCAAGTCTCTTCCTTAGCTTCCTTTTCCCTTACTTAAAGTGCCCATAAATTTTCCTAAGTCTATTTCACAAATCTCGACCATTTTACTCCATGACCAGTCTCGTACTGTCCATCTATCCAACCGTCTCGTCCCACCATCAAATTCCTCTGATCCAATTATGATTTCTCCTTGTCCAAATGGCATATCTCAACCTTCTCTTGATGAAACAATAAAAATTTCCATTGGCCAACTTCAGCCTTAACCGAGTTTTTACATAAGCAGTTGTATCAGCACTTGATTATGTGAAAGAGATTTGAGCAATTATAGACTTGACATGAGTAGGGTGTTTTTCTGATTAAGATCCTTTCTCAAATTGATATTTGTGCTTATGTTTAAATCCTGGTGGATAACCATGAACCTTATAACACTGATCCGTCGTATGACCTGGATAACCACAATTATGAGGACATCGATGCTAGTCTAACCGGATCCGAAGAGCAACCCATCACCATACCAGCCATGAGGCACACACCAAGAACAAGATCAGGAACCAGGGGCATGAGAGAGGAGTTCAACAAGTCAGTGGAGAGTTTAATCACACTCATAGAGCATGAAGACCTCAAGAAGAAGATGTTTACACAAGAGATTATCCGAGAGATTCCAATCAAGCCAACTCACATTTTAAGCTCTTCTACTGCTCAAGACTTGGAGAATGCTCAAGACTTCAACTTCATAATATCTACAAGGCACCAAGAAGCTGAGATCAACAAGGAATTGTAAGACTTTGCTTATGGACATCTCGAGGTTCCAACAACTACTTTCTTGCCAAGTCTACAAGGCTACAAGGATACTACCGTGTTCATCATTCCTAAGCAGGCTTGAACAGGAGCCAAGCCTCACAAGGTATGCATTTGAATTGGTTTTTATACACGAGTTTCTTTCTGTTGTTTTGCAGGTTATTTCCCTTTTGTTTTAGTTCTTGTTTTAGTTTCTGAGTTACTTGTTGTAGTAAAAGTAGACAAAAACCTTCTTTCCTTATTTGTAATTTCGGCGAAGAAGCCCTAAGCTGCTGAGCTATTTATAAAGCTCCTTCTCAGCTTGTAACACTCACATTTTGATTAATAAAAATAGAACTTTATTTGCTAAGAAAACCCTAGCCTCCTGCTGTTCTGCCTTCTTTGGTGCGAAACCTTGAAGTCTGAGTGCTTAGACTCATCACACATCCTTACACAGATCGTGTGGCGTCTCTCGATCCATCTGCAATCATCAATCCAATGTTTCCCTCACTATTGAGTCCTAGAGAGTGCTGTACGGCTAGCTAGAGATTCACCATAACCATCCATCCTTGTAGAAACGTATCAACGTTCCTATATCATCTGGTATCAGAGCTTAGGCTCGCAGATCAGGTGAATCTATCCCTTTTTTCATTATGCTATTTTGTTTTGTGTTCTTAGTTACCCAGAAAATCAAAAAAAAAGAAAAAGAAAAGAAGAGTAATCTGTTTATGTTTTAGTTCTTATTGTTTACTTGTTTCAGTTGCTGTTGCTTTGTTTCGTTTGATTCTATTTTTAATAACTAGAAAAGCCATAAAAGTTTTATTAGTTGCATCCTTAATCGTTTGTAGTTTCAAAGAAAAACAAACCCCAAAAGAAGAACCCTAGAAATCGTTTGTTTTTTATTTACTTGTCGCTTATTTGAATTTGTTCTTGCTACGTTTGTTCTGAATAGTCTGCATTATCACTTTAGTGTCTCAATTCGGTCTGTCTGCATTCATATTAGTGTCTTCTTTCATTAAAATTGAAAACCCTAAAAGAAAAAGAAACCTATTAGTTCTTAGATTGCATATCAAGGAAAAAGGAAATTAGCTAGTAATCTGATTTTTTCCTTTAGTGCCCTGTTTAGCCTTCTTTCGAATTCCTTTTTGCACTTGATATGTCTGCTTGTGTGATACCGGAGAACGAGTACAATGGGAGAATAAGTTGGACAAGTCAATATGACTCAACTACTCGATGCTATTCAAGCTTTAGGAGATTGCCTGACATGACTAGAGCAACCTCCACCACCATGAAGAGGACCTATTCGGCGTACCAATGCGAAATAAGCACAAGATGAGACCGATGAGGATATGCCAGGACTGGAGGATAATCCACCCCCAACTCCTAACCTTAACTAGCAACATAGGAGGTTCAACAACCGAGAGAGAGATCGAGATAGAGGCCGAGGTCGAGATGAAGATTATGCAAGACAAGGAGGCCAAGACATCAAGTGGACTGCCCCTACATTCACTGGAAAGGTGAATCCAGACGCTTACCTTGATTGAGAAAGGCGCATGGAGTACATCTTTGAGTACTATAGCTACTCTGAGGCAAGGAAATTGTCCCTAGCTGCTGCACAACTTACTGAGAGTGCCTTAGCTTGGTAGGACAGAGATGTGTCTGAGAGAAGAAGGCATCTACATGGACAAATCAATACTTGGGAGGACATGAGGTTTCAGGTTGAAGAAGAGATATGTCCCTGCCTACTATCACCGTGACTTGCAGAAGAAATTTTGTAAGCTCACCCAAGGGAACAAGTCAGTAGAAGAGTACTAAGAAGAGTTTGAAACTCTTAAAAATAGACTTGAAGTGGAGGACTCGAAGGAGACCTTGATGGCTCAGTATATTGATGACCTTCACGACCAATTGCTAGAAAGGTTGAAGGGCAGACTTACCATGATTTGGAGGAGATAATTCACCATGCTGTTCAAGCAGAGAAACACATTAAGAGGAAGACAGCCTCCACCAACAGGAACAAAACAACTTGGACGCCACAACCTCAACGAGCTTTAGACAAGGAAATGCTGTTGAAGTAGACAACCGGTTCAAGAAGTCTATTCCAGACGCAACTAAGGCCAACAAACCCGAGACAAGTAAGTTTCCCACTCAAAGAGCTAGAGACATAACTTGTTTTAAATGTCAGGAAAAAGGACACTATGCAAGGGAATGTCCGAATCAGAGAGTTATGATTCTCAAATCAAATGGCGAGTATGAATCCAAAGATGAAGAGGAAAAAGCCATAGAATTTGATGAGCATATTGTAGACTATCATGACATAGGAGAAATTCTAGTGGTAAGAAGAGCTCTTAGCGTTCTCTTTAAGCCAAAAATGATTCAAAGGGAAAACATCTTCCACTCTCGTTGTACAATCAACTCCAAAGTATGTAGTTTGATCATAGATGGTAGTTCATGTACTAATGTGGCCAGTAAGTACTTGGTTAACAAGCTAGGCTTACAAAAGACCAAGCATCCTCGGCCGTACAATCTTAAATGGCTAAATGATGAGATTGATCTCAAGATTACCGAGCAAGTTATCATACCCTTCAGCATAGATAAGTATGCAGATCAGGTAGTGTGTGAGGTGGTTCCTATGTAAGATGGTCATCTACTTCTAGGAAGACCATGGCAGTTTGACAAGGAGACATTACATAACGGCCGCACCAACTATTATGCTTTCATGCATAACAACAAGAATCACAACCTAGCTCCTCTTACCCCACAAGAAGTACACGAGATGCACAAAGCCATGTCTAAAGGCTTAGAGGTAAGTAAAACTAACCTCTATGTAATGCCTACTACTGTTTTGAGATCTCTTGAATTATAAGAAAAGGTGCTACTAATGATCTTCAAGGAAGGATTGTTTTTAGGCCAGGAGCAATAAGAGTTACCAGCTCCTGTTCTTGAGCTTCTTGACAAGTTTAGTTATGTATTTCCAGATGAAATACCACCAGTGTAATGACCCGGTTTAAGGCTACGAAGAAAGCCTTTAGGACAAGACCAAAGTGAATTCAGTCGAGAAATTAACCAGAAGGTACGAATTTGGTCGAGTACCATTAAGCCTTTTTCGACCCGTTGGGATGGGAAAAATAACCAGGTTGTTCCCAACCACTTAGTGAACCATGGAAATGATAAAAAGGATGTATAAAGAGAGTTTGGGTCGAAGAAAATTCGGTCTGGGTCGAGGAAAAATATTTTGGATCGAACCAGATATAAATCGGCAGTTTTGCCGCGAACCGCGGACAAGCAGCTGACTCACCTGCTTGTGTGCTTGTGCCATCCGTGTGTCTGTGTATGCTAAGCATGAGTTTGAGCGTGCTTCCCACATGCTTGGTCAAGGATTAGACACTGCCAGGTGTCGCACCATGGGCAGTGATGGGTGGAGGAAAGGCTGAGCTGCCTGCCTGCCTGTTCACCTGCTTAGTACGAATTATATATACATCTAGTGACCTGCTCTGCTCGATCATCAGTTCAGTTCTTTAACCCAAATCACTCAATCCAGTATCATTCCTGCAAACCGTATCAGTCGGATCAAGCAGTTCATACTACCAGGCAGATCGTCGTGAACCATAAACGAGTTTAGTTGGGAAAAAATTAGGGTAAGGTTCTGAATCCGAAACCCTTCTAGTCCAACTCAATTTTCTATTCTGGACCTGAATCTAATCATAGTTTTTGTGATAAATGACTGGAACCGTCCCAAAAATCATGGTTTCAGTTTTGGTTAGGTTTGAAAAAGGCAACAAAAATCGGTGGAAAAATCAGTTTCGGTCTAGGTAAACCTGTGACCATTCTGATCCAGTTTCATTAGAAAAATGTATAATCAAATCTCGTTAATAGCACAAATATTTCTATACAGAAATCCTAGCCGTGTTAAGCAAAAACCATGGGTAGAAATTGTGACCAGAACCAGGATCGTTCATCAAGTTAAGGTGAGTCTTGGTGATGTGTGATGCGTGTTGTGTGTTTAAATTATATACTCATGAGGTTGTAGTACGTTTGAATTAATTCACTTGTTAGGTTCACTTAAAAGACCTAACTTGTGCATTATAAGGTTAAAAATTATGGAATGAATTTAAGACTATTAATGGTATGATATACCTAAGTCTGAAATTATGCTATATGAGATAAGTTTACTTGAACTTAATTGTCTTGTAAACTATATAAAAACTATGATGAGCGCGGTGTGACATTTCCCTAAAAACCGTGGCTTAACTAGTCCAAAGGGAGTACTAGTTTAAGTACACGAAGATACAGAGAGACGGGATTGCAGCCTAGGGCCGTGTGCGAATTCCTTATTAGCATAAGGCCATTGGAATGATGAGGTATCATCAGTCCTTTAGCCTTTGTGGCTACGGGCTTAGTGACTGACTTCTGGGTGATGTGGAGGAAAGTAGTCAACACGCAAGGCCTTAATAAAATTTGAAGTTAATGCATAAAACACTTTTACTAGTCATGTTATGCATGTTTGTGTGTGATTGTTATTTTGGGTTTGGTTAGTGATTATATGAATGTTTAGGGGAGCCTTGACTCACTAAGCAAATTAGTTGCTTATGACTCTACTTGTTTTCCAGGTAACCATTAGTAGGTAGTCCAAGCGGGTGCAGAAGGAACAATAGGACCCTAGAGGTAGCTTTCTGCCTTTTTGTAAAGAGTTAATGTTTAATATGTACATTATCATTTTTGGGTGTTAGACTCATGGCCAACAATGTAACATATATGTTTTGTATCCGGTTAAAACCTTATGTAAAATTATGTAATAAAGTATGTTTGTGTAAATGCGGGTTTCATGTGATAATAGTCTCAGTCCGGACGAACTAACTATTTGATATAGCTCGGGTTGGCAAGCCTTGGGTTCTATCCAATAGGGATGAGTATTTAGAAGTTTGGTCTAGGGTTTTTGGATGCATTTCGGAAACCTCGGATCAGACGACTAAGTATGAATCAGTGACGCTCCCAGTCAGTCAAACGATCGCGGGTGTTACAAAAAGTGGTATCAGAGCATAGTTTACGATGCTCAAATGGGACTTGGTTTTCAATTACTTTATCGAGTCAAATGGTCGCAAAAAGGCAACTAGGATAAACTGGTTATGTTCCTTCTTTATATATTTAAGTGGGGTTAAGACTTACCCGATTCCTTGTTATAGATGCCATCACCACCTCGACGTATTCATCCGCGTCACCAGCGGATTCATGCTGGACGACCAAGGTCTATGTGGAGAGGACGTCCTTTTGGGCCACCCCGGGACATGGACAACCAAACTACCTTTAACCAGAGAGGTATTATGGTCGCCGTCCCCCACCTTCTGACTCAGATGTATCTATAGATTCTGATCCATCTGAAGAATCAACACCAGAACCGTTTGAAGAATTTACTAGTGTAGCATCTCCACGTCCTAAACCAGAGCTGAGACATCCCAAACCAGAAGGATCCAATCATGCGGGATGGTTGTCAACGGAATCCTCTGAGTCAGACCCAATGGAGGATCGTGAACCATGAACTCCTAGTAGTGGAGGACCAAATGGATCGGACTACGAAGGATGGATACCACCAGAGAATCCACTAGGTATATATAATGATCAAATTCAGGGGTCGACAGAACAGACAAGTCAAGAGCAAACAGACCAGGAATGCCCTAATCTACCAGAAGTTGGTCCTAGCAAGATACGACCTGAACCAAGTGGAAGAGAGGATCAATTGCTGGATTTAGTACATCAACTGCTAGCTCGTATGAATGAGCCGCAACAAGCACCAGTAGTATCATACTACCATACCCCACCATCACCACCAAATTTCCTCAAATTTGTCACGATGATGAAGAATTTAGGGATGAGACGCTACTTTGGAGGAACAGATCCGTTTGAGGCTGATGCCTGGTTGCAACATATAGAACGAAATTTCGATGCAACCCGCTTTACAGAAAGCTTCAAAATAGATATAACTGTGCATTATTTAATGAAGGATGCGAGCAACTGGTGGAGCAGTGTGAAGAACTTTTATGAAGCAGTGGACCCTACATGGACGAATTTTCGTAGGAAGTTTGAGAGGAAATATTTTCCACCTGAAGCCAAGGACAGGTTGGAAAGGCAATTCCATGAACTAGTTCAAGGAGATCGTAGTGTTCGTGATTATGAGACTGAGTTTACTCGGCTCAGACGTTACGCACATTATGGGCCTGATGGAGAAGCGATTGTGATTAGAAAGTTTTTACGGGGGTTGAGACCAGAAATTATGAGTCGATTGTTAGTAATAGACTATCATAGTCTATTCGAGTTGGTGGAGCGTGCAGTTAATGTGGAAGAGGGTATAGAAGTAGAGCGAGCATTCTATACCCAACAGACTCAGCAACTCCGGACCCAGGGACAAACCCCAAGACAGCAAGGAACCCAACTTTCTTCCCGAGGCCAGACACTGGGACGAGGGCAAGGGTATAGACAAGGACAGACCTATGGTCGGGGACGTGATAGAGGTTGAGCCGGTAGGGGTACTCCCTCGATGGAATCCCTGCCACTGTGTTATAGATGTGGTCGTCCAGGGCATTATTCAAGAGCGTGCCCTAACAGTGGACAATCGAGACCAGTACCTTCATACATCACGTGTTATACATGTGGAGAAAGGGGACACTATGCAACATCGTGTCCAATCACTCACCCAATCCAGTCAGTACCATCTACTCAACCACCAACAGTTCAATCTTTGACCACCCAAGCAATGATAGATCCCGTGCCCAAACGTCAGGCAATAACCGGGCGGGTTTACTCCTTAGATAACCCTGAATCTTCAAAGCCTTCTAAAGGTCCTATATCAGGTACGTAGGGGTTTATACTTCAGTGAGTGATTAAGTGAATTATGATTTTAATGATTGTGTGATAAATATAAAAACTGTGAACAAGAAATTAAATGTATGTGTAGCAACATTACGTGTTGGTGGTATACACACACACGTTTTGTTTGACTCAGGAGCAACACATAGCTTTGTGTCTCCTGATGTCGTAACAAGGTTTGAGGGAACCTTTACAGTAGTAAAGGTAGGTATACCTGTCCTAACACCCGGAGATCAAATCCTTCATGCCAAAAATTGTTATTTGGGAATTCCGGTTGAAGTTGAGAAGAAAGTGTATTTAGCCAACCTCCTAGTCATTTCTTTAGAACGATATGAAGTTATATTAGGAATGGATTGGCTATCAACTTATCAAGCACATTTAGATGGTGTAAGAGAGAAAATTACTTTTGAGGAATTTGGACAATCTTCCATAGCCTATTATGGGATAAATCCAAGTTCTGGAATATCTCTCGTGACAGCCATGGGAGTTGAAGAGGCCCTTGCAGAAGGTGAAGCCTACTTAGTAACCTTGTCTGTTATCGAAGAAGACTCAGAAGAAAAACCGAAGCTGGAAGAGATCCCGATTGTGAATTTGAGGATGTATTTAAACCTTTGGAAGGGTTACCTCCATCTCGAAATAACCCTTTTACTATTTCTCTGGAACCGGGAGCGGTAGCAATAGCTAAGGCACCATACCGTATGGCCCCAGCAGAATTGGCAGAGTTGAAGAAACAGTTAGAGGACCTTATGGAAAAAAGGGTTTATCCGACCAAGTTCTTCTCCTTGGGGAGCTCCAGTCCTGTTTGTTAAAAAGAAAGACGGAAGCATGCGGTTGTGCATAGACTATAGAGGAATTAACAATGTTACCATCAAGAACAAATACCCGTTACCTAGGATCGATGAATTATTAGACCAGTTGCAAGGGGCAAGTTGGTTCTCCAAAATTGACTTAGCATCCAGCTATCATCAAATTTCCATTTCTGAAGAGGATATAATGAAGACTGCATTTAGAACGCGATATGGCCACTATGAATTTGTGGTCATGCCATTTGGTATAACTAACGCACCAACAACGTTTATGCGACTAATGAATGAAGTATTCCGTGATTATTTAGACGAGTTTGTTATCATTTTTATTAATGACATTTTAATCTATTCACGAAGTGCAGACAAACATGAAGAGCATTTGAAAAAAGTTTTAGAACGTCTAAGGAGTCAAAAGCTTTTTGCCAAGTTTAGCAAATGTCATTTCTGGAAAAGAGATATAGGGTTTTTAGGACATCGGGTATCAGAACAAGGAGTTTCGGTAGATCCTGAAAAGATCATAACAATCCAAGAATGGCCACAACCAACCAATGCCTCCGAGATTCGTAGTTTTTTGGGATTAACGGGGTATTACAGAAAATTTGTGAAAGATTTTTTGTAATAGCTAAACCTTTAACCCGTTTGACGGGGAAGAGTATAACTTTTAAGTGGAGCGAGGAAGCCGGAAAGGCATTCAATCAATTAAAAGAAGCCTTAACCACTGCGCCTATCCTAGCATTGCCAGAGCCGAACCAACCCTACACAGTTTATACAGATGCTTCAAGAATAGGAGTGGGATGTTTGTTAATGCAAGGCAACAAAGTCATCGCATATGCATCACGACAATTAAGGAGGCATGAAGAGAACTATCCAACCCATGATCTTGAAATGGCTGTTGTAGTATTTGCCCTCAAGATATGGCGATCTTATCTATATGGAGAAACCGTGCAAGTCCTCACCGACTACAAAAGTTTGAAGTATTTGTTTACCCAACCATATCTTAATCTAAGACAAAGAAGATGGATGGAGTTTGTAGCTGATTATGATCTGGAAATTTCATACCATCCAGGAAAAGCAAACATAGTAGCAGATGCATTAAGTCGTTGCAAGATAGATGCTGATGTAAAAAGAGACTTAATAACCCTAACCGCAGAATTTAAAATGATAAGTTTATCATTTTTAGAAGGAGAAACCACTGAGCCATTAGGGTTACAAGCGGTAAATCAAGCAAGTCTACTACAAAGGATTCGACGGGAACAGAAAGAGGATACGAATCCAAAGAAAATAATAGAAGGGCTTTATAATCACGATGAACCGAGTGCAAGTGGATATCATTTAGCTATGGATGGAACCCTGCTATTAAATAAGAGAATAACAGTGCCTAAAGGACAAGGCCTAAGAAAAGAAATCCTAGAAACGGCACATCAGTCATTGCTTAGTATCCATCCGGGAAGTACCAAAATGTACAAGGATATTCACCAATACTATCATAGGCCTGGAATGAAGCGATCTGTAGCACAATGGGTAGCGCAATGTCAAATTTGCCAACAGATTAAAGCCGAACATCAAGTACCATGAGGTTTATTACAAAGCCTACTAATCCCAGAATGGAAATGGGAAGCAGTAGCCATGGACCTTATAACTGGATTGCCAAGGGCTCCAGGGTGCGGTAACGATGCAATATGGGTAGTTATGGATCGGTTAACTAAGAATGCTCATTTTCTACCAATAAAATTGGTTGATAATGTAGAAATATTGGCCGGGCTATATTTGAAGGAAATAGTGAAGTTGCATGGGGTACCAGCCAATATAGTATCTGACCGTGACCCAAGGTTCACAGCGAAGTTTTGGCGAGCCTTTCAACAAGCTTTAGGTACTGATTTGCATATGAGCACGACATTTCACCCCGAAACTGATGGGCAAACTTAACGAACCATAAGACTCTGGAGGACCTACTTAGAATGTGTGTGTTAGATTGGAATGGAAATTGGGAGGGCTTCCTATCATTGGTAGAATTTTCATACAATAATAGTTACCATGCTAGTATTGGTATGTCGCCCTATGAAGCCTTATATGGACGACCTTGTCGAACACCTATTTGCTGGACATAAGTAGGAGAACGTCAGACAATAGGACCAGAGTTAGTAGAAGAAACAACAGATAAAATCAGAGTAGTTCGAGAAAATATGAGGAAGGCTCAGAATCGACAAAAGAAATATGCCGATCAGAACAGAAGAGAAATCATCTTCGAGGCTTGCGATTGGGTATTTCTAAAAGTGGCTGCTCAAAAAGGAAAGGATAGATTTGGGAAGATAGGAAAATTAGCCACAAGGTTTATAGGACCATACCGCATCGTGGAAAAAGTAGGAGAAGTGGCTTATCGCTTAGATCTTCCATCGGATATGGCACTACATCTAGTATTCCATGTATCTATGCTACGAAAACATATCCGTGACCCAAAAACTGTAGAATCAGAGCGGATAAGGGATCTTCAAACCAACCTCACATATCCGGAAGGACCGCTACAGATAGGGAAAAGAAGGATTAAAAAGTTAAAAAATAGGGAAATCTCACAAGTTCAAGTGTTTTGGGGGAAACAACATAGGATTGTAGTCACCTGGGAAGATGAAAAGAAATTTAGAATATCTCACCGCGAACCACGGACAAGCAGCTGACTCACCTGCTTGTGTGCTTGTGCCATCCGTGTGTCTGTGTATGCTAAGCATGAGTTTGAGCGTGCTTCCCACACGGCTGGTCAAGGATTAGTCACTGTCAGGTGTCACACCATGGGCAGTGATGGGTGGAGGAAAGGCTGAGCTGCCTGCCTGCCTGTTCACCTGCTTAGTACGAATTATATATACACCAAGTGACCTGCTCTGCTCGATCATCAGTTCAGTTCCTTAACCCAAATCACTCAATCCAGTATCATTCCTGCAAACCGTATCAGTCGGATCAAGCAGTTCATACTACCAGGCAGATCGTCGTGAACCATAAACGAGTTTAGTTGGGAAAAATTAGGGTACGGTTCTGAATCCGAAACCCTTCTAGTCCAACACAATTTTCCATTCTGGACCTGAATCTAATCATAGTTTTTGTGATAAATGACTGGAACCGTCCCAAAAATCATGGTTTCAGTTTTGGTTAGGTTTTGAAAAGGCAACAAAAATCGGTGGAAAAATCAGTTTCGGTCTAGGTAAGACCCGTGACCATTCTGATCCAGTTTCATTAGAAAAACGTATAATCAAATCTCGTTAATAGCTCAAATATTTCTATACAGAAATCTCAGCCGTGTTAAGCAAAACCCGTGGGTAGAAACTGTGACCAGAACCATGATCGTTCACCAAGTTAAGGTGAGTCTTGGTGATGTGTGTTTAAATTATATACTCATGAGGTTGTAGTACGTTTGAATTAATTCACTTGTTAGGTTCACTTAAAAGACCTAACTTGTGCATTATAAGGTTAAAAATTATGGAATGAATTTAAGACTATTAATGGTATGATATACCTAAGTCTGAAATTATGCTATATGAGATAAGTTTACTTGAACTTAATTGTCTTGTAAACTATATAAAAACTATGATGAGCACGGGGTGAAATTTCCCTAAATACCGTGGCTTAACTAGTTCAAAGGGAGTACTAGTTTAAGTACACGAAGATACAGAGAGACGGGATTGCAGCCTAGGGCTGTGTACTGCATGACGATGCGGATTTCCGGTGCAAATTCCTTATTAGCATAAGGCCATTGGAATGATTAGGTATCATCAGTCATTTCGCCTTTGTGGCTACGGGCTGAGTGACGACTTCTGAGTGATGTGGAGGGAAGTAGTCACGCGCAAGGCCTTAATAAAATTTGAAGTTAATGCATAAAACACTTTTACTACTCATGTTATGCATGTTTGTGTGTGATTGTTATTTTGGGTTTGGTTAGTGATTATATGAATGTTTAGGGGAGCCTTGACTTACTAAGCAAATTAGTTGCTTATGACTCTACTTGTTTTGCAGGTAACCATTAGTGGGTAGTCCAAGCGGGTGCAGAAGGAACAATAGGACCCCAGTGGTAGCTTTCTGCCTTTTTGTAAAGAGTTAATGTTTAATATGTACATTATCGTTTTTGGGTGTTAGACTCATGGCCAATAATGTAACATATATGTTTTGTATCCCGTTTAAAACCTTATGTAAAATTATGTAATAAAGTATGTTTGTGTAAATGCGGGTTTCATGTGATATTAGTCTCAGTCCAGACGAACTAACTATTTGATATAGCTCGGGTTGGCAAGCCTTGGGTTGTAACCAATAGGGATGAGTATTTAAAAGTTTTGTCTAGGGTTTTTGGATGCATTTCGGAAACCTCGGATCAGACGACTAAGCATGAATCAGTGATGCTCCCGGTCAGTCAAACGATCGGGGGTGTTACAACCAGGACTGCCAACAATAAGAGGAATAGAGCATCAAATAGACTTAGTCCCTGGCGCACCTCTACCCAACCGAGCTGCTAATAGTGTTAACCCAGAAGAAGCAAAGGAGTTGGAGAGACAAGTGCAAGATCTGATGTCTAAAGGCTATATCATAGAGAGAGCTTAAGCCCTTGTGCTGTTCCTGTGCTTCTAGTACCTAAAAAGTATGGATCATGGAGCAATCAACAACATCACCATCAAATATAGGCAAGCTATTCCCAGACTTGATGACATGTTGGATAAGCTCAACGGAGTTACAATCTTCTCAAAAATCGATTTGAGAAGTGGATACCATCATGTGAGGATGAAGGAAGGAGATGAATGGAAGACTGCGTTTAAGACAAAGAGAGGCTTATATGAGTGGCTAGTCATGTCATTTGGACTCACAAACGCACATAGTATATTCATGAGACTCATGAATCATGTTCTCAGAGCCTACATCTATAAGTTTGTAGTAATATATTTCAAAGACATATTGATTTATAGTACATGCCGTGCGGACCACTTAAGACATCTAGAACAGGTTCTAGAGACGCTTCGGCTAGAAAACCTTTATGCAAACCTAAAGAAATGCACATTCTGAACTGATCAAGTTGTGTTTTTAGGATTTGTTGTAAGTTCACAGAGTTTGAAAGTTGATGAGGAGAAGATAAATGCGATACAAGACTGGCCGACTCCATCCACCATTGGACATGTTAGGAGTTTTCATGGCCTGGCCAGCTTCTACAGGAGATTTGTGAGGGATTTTAGTACCATTACTGCACCCCTAACTTCGTTGATTAAAAAGAATGTAACCTTCAAGTGGGAACAAGCACAAGAATGTTGGGGTCAGATTTCACCCCACTGAAATCAATAGGTGAAAATGGCTAAGTACAAAATGGGCCTAGTAGAACCATCGAGCAAGACGATGAGCCGTACCCACGGTTAGGCAAGATGACGATCCGTACCCATGGCTAGGCAAGGCGAAGAGCCGTATCCTCGGCTAGGCAACGCGATGAACCATTCCCACGGCTAGGCAAGGCGACGAGTCGTACTCTTGGCTAGGCAAGGCGACGAGCCATGCACTCGGCTAGACAAGATGATGAGTCGTTCCTTCGGCTAGGTAAGACGATGAGCCGTGTCTTCGGATTGGCAAGACGACGAGCCGTGCCTTCGGCTAGGCAAGAAGATGAGCCCTGTCTTCGGCTAGGCAAGATGGCGAGCCATGCCTTCTGCTAGGCAAGATAACAAGCCGTAGAGCTCATATAGGAATCTTGGGCTTTGGCTTTTCTCTGCAACGAGCCGTAGGGCTCGACCCGCTTTGACGACGAGCCACGATGGGCCTTGATATGCTGAAGCATCATGTCCATGATTTGATGGGCCAAGGCGAAGGAACAAAGCAGGAATCCCACGATGTTCAACCGACTTAAGAAAGTTCGAGGAAAAGGAAAGATAAACATGAAGAAAGGAAAACCTGCGAAGATTTAGGAAGTTTTCCTTATCATTTTAGGATTCGTTTTAACCGACTTATACTTGTATAAATACGCTGGTACATCTCTTGAGAAAGGATCCGCAGCTTGTCACTTAGTAAGAATACTTAGGTTTTTCTAAACAACCTTTATATTCGAAGCTCTTTAACATATCAATAAAAACCATCTTTGGATCTATGTTCTCGTGTTTCTGTTCATAGAAATTTTTGAATCCCTAAATTTTCCTAACTAAATTTAGTTGTGCAAGTTTCGAGTCCCACAAAGAAGATGCATTCAACAAGCTCAAAGACAGCTTGACACATGCGCCTGTTCTGGTACTCCCAAACTTTGAAAAGACCTTTGAGATTGAATGTGATGCTTCTGGTACAGGTATAAGAGCTGTGTTGACTCAAGGAGGGAAACCACTAGCCTGCTTTAGTGAGAAACTCAATGGAGCTTTGCTCAACTACCCTACTTATGATAAGGAACTCTATGCGTTGGTAAGGTCTCTAGAAACTTGGCAACATTATTTATTATCAAAAGAGACACTCTGATAAGTATTGTCTCGCAAAACACCAAGTCTTATCGAAACAGACACTATGATATGCTCATTATCCTTGTTGTTGCTGGCAACAACAACAAACTACTACATCCTTTACGGATCTTAACTATTACATCCTTTACGGACTTAAGAGCGCTAATGTCTACTATCGGAGCATGTATGTTGATGGAAAGCATATGCGTAAACCAAAGTACACATCTAAACCGAGCGACCAATCACTGGTCGCGACATCTCAGAAACATAACACTAAACGTATATCGTTAGTGTGAGATAACTAAATATGTTTCGTCTAAACCCAGCAGCAGAACACTGGTCGCGACATCTCGGAAACATAATACTAAACGTATATCGTTATTGTGAGATAACTGAATATGTTTCGTTTAAACCCAGCAACTAATCGCTGGTCACAACATCTCAAAAACATAGAACTATACGTATATCGTCTAGTATGAGATACCTAAATATGTTTGGTCTAAACCCAGCAGCCACTCGTTTCTTAACACACTGGTCTTCAACATCTCAAAAACATAATACTAAACGTATATCGTTTAGTATTAGATACTTAAACATGTTTCATCGAAAGAGACATGTAAGTCGAGACTTCATCGCATGCCCTAAAACCGAAGTAAACAGTCAAAACCCAGCAATCACTCGCTCCTTACCACGCTGGTCTTTAACATCTTAAAACCCAGTATACATCGCTTCATAGCACACTGGTACTTACACACTTTGCGCAGAGTTGGGAGTTACCCTAACACGCTTCGGCTAACTAATCTACAGCTCGTTATGACTATGAGTTTGAAGCAAGGGTATTAGTACAATACCCTGGTCGGAACGACGTGAATTCTCTTTTTCAAGGTGCCCTTGGAACTTGGCCCTTGAAAATTTTCACGAAGCAACAAGATAGTTTTGGCTCGTCGCATCGTCATGATAATCTCGGCATAACATCACGTCACATTTTTCTCGGCAAAATGCCTCATCATGTTTTCGTAGGCAAAATATCTCGTCATGTTTTCCTCTGTAAAATGCCTCATCACCTTTGAGAATATTGATCAACTGGAGGTTGCCGTCAATCTGCGCAATATCAACCATGTTTTCCTTAGCATCACCGCTCAGCTCTTTGATATTTTCTTCCGCCTTGGTGATCCTTTCCTGGAATTTTGCAGCCAGTTCGCGCTTCGCCACCTTTTCGGCCTTCTTCATATTTTCCTCATGCAAAGCCAAGGTCGATGCTAGCTGCCTCTTCAAAGAAGCTATCTCGGCAACATCATCAATAACACGGCTCGGCAACCTGACATGATAGACGGCTCGGCAACATGATCAAAAGAGATGGTTCAGAATTTTCACAGAATGGCTCGACATATTGATTTCAGCAATGGCTACTTTCACCTCGTCACCATCATCACTGAGTCTGACGAGCTGGGGGCTAACTGTTGGGGTCAGATTTCACCCCACTAAAATCAATAGGTGAAAATGGCTAATTACAAACATGGGCCTAGTCCAACCATCGAGCAAGACGACGAGCCATACCCGCGGTTAGGCAAGATGACAAGCCGTACCCACGGCTAGGCAAAGCAACGAGCTGTATCCTCGGCTAGGCAAGGCAACGAGCCATGCCCACGGCTAGGCAAGGTGACCAGTCGTACTTTCGGCTAGGCAAGGCAACGAGCCATGCCTTCGGCTAGGCAAGACGGCAAGCCATGCCTTCGACTAGGCAAGACGACAAGCCGTGTCTTCGGCTAGGAAAGACGACGAGTCGTGCCTTCGGCTAGGAAAGACGACGAGTCGTGCCTTCGGCTAGGCAAGACGACAAGCTGTATCTTCGGCTAGGCAAGACGACGAGTCGTGCCTTTGGCTAGGCAAGAGAACAAGCCGTAGGGCTCGTATATGAATCTTGGGCTTTGGTTTTTCTTCGCAATGAGCCGTAGGGCTCGGCCTGCTTTGACGACGAGCCATGATGGGCCTTGATAGGCCAAAGCGACATGTCCATGATTTGATTGGCCGAGGCGAAGGAACAAAGCAGGAAGCCCACGATGTTCAACCGACTTAAGAAATTCAGAGGAAAAAGAAAGATAAACATGAAGAAAGGAAAACCTTATCGTTTTAGGATTCGTTTTAACCGACTTATACTTGTATAAATACGCTGGTACATCTCTTGAGAAAGGGATCCGTAACTTTTCACTTAGCAAGAATACTTAGGTTTTTCTAACAACCTTTGTATTTAAAGCTCTTTAACATATCAATAAAAACCATCTTTGGATTTCAGTTCTCGTGTTTCTGTTCATAGAAGTTTTCGAATACCTAAATTTTCCTAACCAAATTTAGTTGTGCGAGTTTCGACGCCGACAAAGAAGATGCATTCAACAAGCTCAAAGACAGCTTGACACATGTGCCTATTCTGGTACTCCCAAACTTTGAAAAGACCTTTGAGATTAAATGTGATGCTTCTGGTACAGGTATGGGAATTGTGTTGACTCAAGGAGGAAAACCACTAGCCTACTTCAGTGAGAAACATGTGCCTATTCTGGTACTCCCAAACTTTGAAAAGACCTTTGAGATTAAATGTGATGCTTCTAGTACAGGTATGGGAACTGTGTTGACTCAAGGAGGAAAACCACTAGCCTACTTCAGTGAGAAACTCAATGGAGCTTCGCTCAACTACCCTACTTATGATAAGGAACTTTATGCGTTGGTAAGGTCTCTAGAAACTTGGCAACATTATTTATTATCAAAAGAGTTTGTTATTCATACAGATCATGAGACGCTTAAGCACCTAAGAGGTCATACCACAGTTAAGAAGAGGCATGCAAAGTGGCTGTAGTTTATATAAACCTTTCCCTATGTGATCAAATACAAGAAGGGCAAAGAGAACATTGTGGCAGATGCCCTATCAAGGAGATACACTCTCATTGCGACAGTAGAAGCCAAGATCATGGGATTTGAGCATATCAAAGTATATTATGAAGAGGATCCAAATTTTAAAGATATCTACAAAGAAATGACCAAAGCAGCCTTTGGAGCATTCTATCAACAAGATGAATTATTGTTTCGGGAAAGAAGGCTATGCATACCACAAGGGTAAATGAGGGAGTTATTGATAAGAGAAGCCCATGGAGGAGGACTTATGGGGCCCTTTGGCAGAGACAAAACATTAAGTGTGATAGTAGAGCACTTCTTTTGGCCGCATCTAAAGAGAGATGTAGAGAGATTATGCTCCAAGTGCATTACATGCCTAAAAGCTAAATCCGGGTTACATCTTTACGGTTTATACATGCCTTTACATATACCTAACATGCCTTGGGTGGATATTTCTATGGACTTTGTCTTCGGTTTGCCAAAGATCAACCACAAAGATTCTATCTTTGTAGTGGTGGACAGATTCAAAAAAATGGCTCACTTCATCCCATGTAACAAAGCCAATAATGCCATTCAAACAGCTGATCTATTCTTTAAAGAAGTGGTACGTTTACATGGAGTACCAAGGACCATTGTCTCTAATCGTGACACGAAGTTCTTGAGTCAATTTTGGAAGTCACTATGGAAGAAGTTGGGAACTAAGCTGCTGTTTTCAATGACTTTTCACCCACAAACGGATGGGAAAACAGAGGTGGTGAACCGCACTCTATCTACCCTATTAAGGGCCACGGTTGGTAAAAATCTTAAGAGTTGGTTATCATGCTTACCTTATATTGAATTTGCTTATATTCA
This sequence comes from Pseudoturritis turrita, assembly GCA_900406555.1. Lineage (NCBI taxonomy): Eukaryota > Viridiplantae > Streptophyta > Magnoliopsida > Brassicales > Brassicaceae > Pseudoturritis > Pseudoturritis turrita. The sequence goes on along the minus strand of OVBL01000149.1, from coordinate 34,354 downwards.
TGCAAAGCACTCGGCTAATAAACTGTCTTCTTTTGAAGTTGTGTATGGATTTAACCCTTTGACTCCACTAGATCTTTCACCACTGCCACAAGTTGTTTATTCTAGTGCAGAAGGTGAAACCAGAGAAGATTTTGTGAAAAATCTTCACCAAAAGGTCAAAGACAACCTAGAGAAGAAGACCAAGAAGTACAAGGAACAAGCACATAGAGGCCGCAAGGAGATCATGTTTAAACTAGGAGATTGAGTCTGTTTACACATGATACATGAAAGATTTCCCAACCAGAGGAAGTCTAAGCTTTCACCAAGAGGAGATGGACCATTCCGTGTGCTAGAGAAATTCAACAATAACGTGTACAAGCTGGAGCTGCCAGGTGAGTTAAACATTTCTCCTACTTTCAATGCTACTGATTTAGCTCATTTCCATGCAGATGAATCTGTTATGGGGTCAAAACCTTCTCAAGGGGGAGGGAATGATGAGGAAATCAATGCTAGTCTAACCGGATCCGAAGAGAAACCCATCACCATACCAGCCATGAGGCACACACCAAGAACAAGATCAGGAACCAAGGGCGTGAGGAAGGAGTTCAACAAGCCAGTGGAGAGTTTAATCACACTCATAGAGCATTAAGACCTCAAGAATAAAATGCGTACACAAGAGATTATCTGAAAGACTCCAATCAAGCCAACACACATTTTAAGCTCTTCTACTGCTCAAGACTTGGAGAATGCTCAAGACTTCAACTCCATAACATCTACAAGGCACCAAGAAGCTGAAATCAACAAGGAATTGTAAGACTTTGCTTATGGACAGCTTGAGCTTCCAACAATTGTTTTCTTGCCAATTCTACAAGGCTACAAGGATACTACCGTGTTTTATAATTTGCAAACAGGCTTGAACAGGAGCCAAGCCTCACAAGGTATGTATTTGAATTTGTTTTTATTCAAGAGTTTCTTTCTGTTTTTTTGCAGGTTATTTCCCTTTTGTTTTAGTTCTTGTTTTAGTTTCTGAGTTACTTGCTGTAGTAAAAGTAGACAAAAACTTTTGTGGGAGTCGAAACTCGCACAACTAAACTTGGTTAGGAAAAATAAGGGATTCGAAAACTTCTATGAAAAGAAACACAAGAACAGAGATCCAAAGATGGTGTTTTTATTAAAGCTGTATAGAAAGCTGTTGCAGAGAAAATCACAAGTGTTTGCTAGGTAAAATTGCGGGTCCCCTTTTCAAAAGGGTACATGTTTATTTATACAAGAATAAGTCGGCTAGACTTCTTCCTAAACGATAAAAGAAAACTTCCTTATTCTTCGGGGTTGTCTAAGTTGGTTCAGGTGTGGGTTTCTTGCTTTGACTTGTTACCTCGGCCCACCAAACTCTTGTGGTTAGTTACCTCGGCCCAGCAAGATGTTGGGCTCGTTGCATTGTTGGGTCATCAGAGGTCCGGCTCGTCGCCTCTTCATCTTGTCTGGATCTTTACATGTTTAGTTTGTCGCCGGCATTTTGGCTCGTCGCCAACAATTTTGCTTGTCGCCAACATTTTGGCTTGTCGCCAACAGTTTGGCTCGTCGCCAATATTTTGGTTTGTCGCCAACATTTTGGTTCATCGCCAACATTTTGGCTCGTCGCCAACAGTTTGCCTTGTCGCCGGCGTTTTGGCTCACCAGCCAACAGTTTGCCTTGTCGCCGGCGTTTTGGCTCGCCGCCGATATTTTGGCTCGTCGCCACCATTTTGGCTCGTCGCCAATATTTTTCCTTATCGCCGGCATTTTGGCTCGTCGCCAATATTTTGCCTTGTCGCTGGTGTTTTGGCTCGTCGCCAATATTTTGCCTTATCGCCGGCATTTTGGCTCGTCGCCAACATTTTGCGTTGTCGTCGGCGTTTTGGCTTGTCGCCTACCACCGAAGTTGGTTTGGCCCATCAACGCTCCCGCTGGGTTAGGCTAGGCTCACCGCATTTGGCTAGGCCCAAAAATCTTTACTTAGCCATTTTCAGTAGTCAATCTCGATGGGGTGAAAATTGACCCCAACAGTAAGCCCCCAGCTCGTCAGAGTCAGTGATGACGATGACGAGACAAAAGTTGGTCATCTCCGAGATTGACATCCGAGACTTTTCTTACGCTGCCGAACCACTTTGGTGAAAATATTTGTTGAACCGTTTTGGCTTGTCATACTGCCGAGGTGAGACATTATTACCGAGGCATTTGTTATCTAGCCACACTGGCGTGTCATGTCACCGAGCCATCTTATTTTTGACATGCTGCCGAGCTGTTAAGGTTTGCTCTGCCGCCGAGCTACTTCGTCACTTGTGTTACCGAGCCGTTTGGCTCGCGACGTTGTCGAGAGGCTGACAAGTCTTTATCTGCCGAGGCGTTACAGTGAGGATGTGGTCGAGCAGTTTTGGCTCGCCATATCAATGAGTAGTTCAGGCTGCCATGCTGGCGAGCCATCTTTGGTTCGGCATTATTATCGAATTGCCTCGGGAACCGTCGTTGCCAAACTGTCTGGGTTGTCTGGCTGTCGAGCCATCTTTGGTTCGGCATTATTATCGAATTGCCTTGGCAGCCGACGTTGCCTTGCCATCTGGGTTGTCTGGCTGCCGAGCCATCCTTGGTTCGACATTATTATTGAATTGCCTTGGCAGCCAATGTTGCCGTGCCGTCTGGGTGGTCTGGCCACCGAGCCATCTTTGTTTGGCGTACTGCCGAGCCATTGTGACATGTTGCCGAGCTGTCTTGCTGAGTTTGATATGTTTTGGCTCGGCAACAAATATTGGCTCGGTAACCGAATATTTTCTTAATGAAAAACCATAACTTTATCGGGAACCGTAAACGTTTTTGTTGGTTCATGAGGTCGCGTGGTATCACGCGCTGTGCTTTAATCGTCTATATATTCACAAACTTCCCCCACTCCTCACAACTTACTTCTCCAAATTTCCGAAAAGACAGGTAGCTCTCTTCTCTCTCTTCTTTTATCTCTTTTTATGTTTAAGTTTTGGCTAGGTTATTGTTGATTTCTTCTCTTCCGCCGCCGAATCTTTGAGTTTTTTGACCTAACTTCGAACGTGGATCGGCGGTTCCTTAATTTATTCAACCCATCTTTGAATTCCTGCGGCGACTTCTTGCATTTTTTTATCCATCTTCATACATCTGCGGCAAGTTAACAAATTTCCCGATCCATCATCATCTGGATCGCGGTGCTGCCCAAATCTTTCGTGTCTACGAGCCAAGATTTATAATTTTTTTGCTAAGTATTTAGCGTATTTCCAAGCCAAAATCTCTGCTGTCGCATACCGCCGAGCTGGAAGATTCTGGTTGTTCAGCAAACTCTGCTTCACTGTTGGGTCGTAAGATGGTGCTGTCTCCTCAGGTTGCTGAACCAGTTGAACCTGGTTCTCTGCTGGGTCGGCTTCAGATCGACATCCCATCTTTGGTTGATGATGCTTTTGATGCCGAGGCGGATGCCGAGGCAAGCTTGATGCAGAAAGCCCTTGAAGAAATCAAAGCCGAGCCAACATAGTATAGTCTTGACGAGGCCAAAAAGGTGCGGTTGGAGAGGCTGTTTGCGAGCCACCAAGCTAGAAGGAGAAAGGCTCCTAAGAAACGAGCCGACCCACCTGGTTCATCTTTGTGCACCGCTGAATCATTGGAAGCATTGAGGCATCGATTCAGCATTTCAGAAGATGTTGATTTGATTGTTCCTGCTCCAACAGACCGAGCCGAGGCTCCGCCGCTTGGGCATTTTACTCTCTACGAGAGTTTCTTTTACCAAAGTCTGCTATGGTTTCCAATTCCTGGATTGATCATCCGTTTTCTATCCAAGCATTGATTAGCGCCGAGCCAAATTACTCCTCGGGGGATGCGTCGCTTGGTTGGGATCTTGGTTCGTAGCTACGAATGCGATGTGACTGTTCGCATTTCACATCTTCGGCAGTTCCTTGAATTTTGGAAGATCGAAAACTGCAAAACCTATTATATCTCTAACAAGAAGAAGAGAAAGATTATCGAAGGCTTTCGAAGCAAAGACAGCGACTCGGGAAGCTACTTTTTCTTTGTTCCTATTAATGACGCCACGGTAGAAGCTGAATGCGTCTGCCATGTCAAAGCGGAGTGGGGAACTAACGGGGGTAGAGCCGTATATTTTTTTAGGAAATCTATCGGAATTTTATCTTGTAGCGAGATGACCAATTATTTTTCTTGTTTTTGCAGTTCGGCAGATTCTTCCACATTTCCCAGAAGACACGCTTACTCTTTGGAACACGCTTGCTCCAGGGAGGTGTCGCTGGGAAAATCACTCTTCCCTGAAGAGAGTGGAGAAAGCCCGAGTTGTTTTTCCCGGCTCCGAAGTATCCGATAGTTTGGAATCCGAATCTCCACCACAAGATTTTCAGGAAGCCATCATGGGAAAGAGACCGATGATCCGTGATAAACAAGCCTTGAAGGAGAAGAAGGCAAAAGAAACTGCTAGCCGAGCCGCTGATGCGGTTGAATAAATTACCGAGCCAAACGCCATGGCAGCTGGCCAGATTGACGCCGGGATGGAGCAAAAAACTATTTTCTAGCCTCCAGTTCTTGACGCTGAGGCTAGGGAAGTGGTTTTAGCTCTTGTCTCGGTTGACAGGCCTTCTATTTCGGCCATATCTCAACATAACAAGGACAAGAGGTTGACTCCTTGTAAATGTTCCGCCTCCGAAGCTGACAAGGAAAAAGCTAAGGAAAAACAAGAGATGAGGCAACACCAAAAGCCTGCCGATCCCGCTCCTACCGAGCCGCCGCTAATGTCGTTTAGGCATGAAGGATCCGAGCCAATCTGCAATGATGAGGCAGCCTCGGCAACCCTCTTCTCCAAAGTTCGCTGCTCAAGCGACCGGTTGCCGCCCCTCGACATGCTGTCCCACGGTGACCTGTACACCGACATGTCTCTCCGCGGCACCAAGGTATACGTTTGGGGGTTGCATAATTTTCTTAGTAAAAGGACTAAGTACTAACCCTCTTTCTTTCTATGGCCAGTTCGTCATGTCTATCAATAAGCTCGTTGTCGCTTTTGAGTAGGATGTGCGAAAAGACTGCCGTCAGATTGATGACGCTCGAAAGGATGCCTATTTCTTGAAGAATAAGATTGCCGAGCTGGAGAGTAAACATGTTTACGAGCTGGCATCTTCTTCGGCTCGGATTGAAACCCTTGAGAAGAAGAAAGCATTCCTCAAGGATGAGTGGAACAAGGCTGGTGACTTAGCTATGAGGTTGGATCGTTCCAAGCAAAAGAAAGCCGCTGAGATTGAATCTCTGAAAAGGCAGCTCACCGTCGCTCACGCCCTGCATGAGTCAAATATAAAGAAAGCCCAAAAGGTGGCGAGGCGAGAGATGGCAGAAAAGTTCCAGGGGTGGCTCGCTAAGATTGAGAAGTGCGTTGCCGAACTGAAGGAGGCCAAAGAGAAGGATGCCAGCTCTAGACTCCGAGGTGATGAAGTTGGCATAATGGAGAATTGACTTGGCCAATGCAAACAAAGAGTTTGGAAGGATCGAGGCCGAGCTGAAAAAAGATTTGACACTTTCACCGATTTCCTCTGATTCTGTGGATTCTCTTCTTGGGACCGAACCAACGGAGAATGAAGCTGCAAAGGCTGGAGTTACAGACTTTTCAGGTTCAAACGTCGGCACGCCTGGAGTTGCTAATCTTGCCAATGAGAAATTTTTCGAGCTGGATCCTCCCAAATCATCTTTCTCTTAATGCTTCTTTTGTTTCGAACCTTTTCTTTGGTATTTTGAACAAAGTGCCTGGACGGCTTTATCCACTTAGTTTCTTTTTATGAATTACGGCTTTATGTTTTGTAATAGTCGCTGTCTGTTGGCGCGACATCTTTTATCCTTGTTGGACTATTTGCTTGCTTATGTTCTCATTTGTGTATTTGTTTTGTTGCTTGTTTTGTTGCGCTTTGTTGTTAGTTTTAGGGTTTGCAGTGTTCCGACTTACATTCCCGTTTTTTTTATGATGAAACATGTTTAAAATCTCATACTAACTGGTGGGTTTAGTATTATGCTTCAGAGATGTTTATGACCAGTGTACCAAGAGGTGTTTACTGGGTTTAAGAGTTTATTTCGAGTTTTAAGACTTGCGAGTTTTCGACTTACGGGTCCCTCTCAAAGGTAAACTTGTAAGAATATCGTTCAGGATATACCTTTCGGATATTAAAACAGGATATACCCAGTCATAATTTATATAGCGCGCTTTTATACCCGTGAGAGGGTGTTGGAGAACCTTATTCCATATAGAATTAATGGTTAAATCCATAAATGATGCAGGAGTTCGTCTGTTATGGCCAGCAACAGACGAGATGATAAAATATCCGTGAAGGATGTAAAGTTGTGATTTGCGTAGATCAAGTGACACGAGTTTGTGTTTGAAAAAGTTTGAAATCGTTGTCTTTGAGAAGTGTAATGCAAAAGATCACGTTTTCGAGACATGAGAGTATACATGTACACGTACCCACTCCCCCTCCCCTTTTAGGGAGGGGGACAGCTGAACCCATCCAAAGATGAGCTGCCTACCTACCCTTTGCAGGGATCAAGCCATCCCGTAGTTCATGTGAAGTGTCTTAGTGATAGTACTTCTTTAGGTGCATTGCGTTCCAAGACCTCAGTATCGGAACGTCAGACATGTTAGCGAGCTCGTACACTCCTGGTCGAACTATCTTGGTGATTTTGTAAGGCCCTTCCCAGATTGCTCATAGCTTGCCAGCGTTTATTTCGGCTGTGTTCCGAAAAAATTTTCGGAGAACCAAATCGCCTTTATTGAATTTGCGACTTCTAACGTTGGAGTTGTAATATTTAGCCATCACCTGCTGGTAGTTTTGAATCCGGATAAACGCTTGGTCTCGTCGTTCGTTTATCAAGTCCAATTCGTCGAGTAACATGAGATGATTCCGTCCGTCCTGCTCCGAAAAAAGTCTGCGGCGGACTCTGGGAAATTCCACTTCGGGTGGAATTACACATTCTGCATCGTCGACAAGGGTGAAAGGTGTTTCTCCGGTGGCTCGTCGTGAAGTCATCCGGTGTGACCATAATACTCCTTCAAGTTCATCCGCCCAACGTCCCTTTTTTGCATCAAGACGTTTCTTCAGGCCATCAAGGATAGTCTTGTTTGCTGCTTCAGCTTGTCCGTTCCCTTGTGGATCACGTGGCGTAGACTTGCTGAGCCGTGTCTTCCATTTTTCGCAGAAAGCTTCAAATCTTGTAGAGATAAACTATGAGCCGTTATCGGTGATGATTTCGTATGGAACTCCATGCCAACATAAGATATTTTTCCAAACAAAATGCTCGACTTGGGCGTCCTTTATGTTGGCGTAAGAATCTGCCTCGAATCATCGGGGCATGTCGTTGGCATTTTTTGCACTTAGCAGAGAACTTCTCGCAGTCCTTCACCATAGTCGGCCAGTAGTAACCGTGACCCTTGATCTTGATCTTCAAAACTCTCCTGCCGGAGTGGTTGCCGCATGATCCGCTGTGGACTTCTTCCTTGATTTTTCTAGCTTCGACGCCTTCGGCACAGGCCATCAGCGGTCTTGAGAATCTCCACTTGAAGATGTTTCCGTCTAGTAGAATGTATCGAGCAGCTTGAGCTCTGAGTTATCGGGCAGCCCATTTATCTGATGGTACTTCGCCGTCCATGATGTATACTCGGATTGATCCCATCCATTCTTTGTCGCATCCGTAATCCGCTTATGTTGGTTGTGGATCTTCCTCCATCTCGACTGCTTCATCTTCGGCTAGAGGATCTGTTTTGGGCTCTTCCTCTACCTCGGTTGTTTTGTCTTCAGCCGAAGGCCACCTGTTTTGGTCTTCTTCCATAGTGGTGGTGTCAGCGCCGCCTTCTTCTGCGAAAATTCTCCCAGATGTATCTTTGGCTTGACTGGCTGTTTGGGAGCGGGTAATTGCATTCACGACGTCAGAGAGATTGATGCTTTGGTGTTTTATGAATTCCACTGGGATTATCCTTTTCAGGTCTGGATCGGAGGTAGATGCGAGTGTTGCTAGTGCGTCTGCGAAGTATTTTCCCCACGCGGTATCCGTGTCAACGTGAATTCTTCAAACTGTGCAGTTAGTTCCTTGACGATCTTCAGATAAGCTTCCATTCGATCGTCTCTGGCTGTGTACTCGTCGCCGACTTGGTTGACCACCAGCTGCGAATCATAGTAAGCATGGATATTCGAAACCTTGAGTCCGCGAGCGAGTCTCATTCCTGCGATTAAGGGTTTGTACTCTGCTTTGTTGTTGGATGCGTGAAAACCCAAGCGGAATGATTATTCGAGGAGTTCGCCTGTTGGAGAGGTTAAACGTATTCCTACCCCATACTAGGCTTGGAGCTAATTCTTCTATTTCTTCTTCTGGGAGTTCTATCAGGAAATCAGCAAGGACTTGAGATTTCCCGCAGGTTCGGCTCTGATACTCGATGTCATATTCCCTCAGCTCTATTGCCCACTTTCCCAATCTTCCAGACTGGCTAAGACTATGCAGGATGGATCGCAGAGGAAAAGTAGTCAAAATCACAATTGAATGTGACTGGAAGTACGGTCTCAGCTTCCGGGCGGACATTATTATAGACAATGCCAGCTTCTCCATCTGCGGATATCGGGTCTCGGCGTCGGTGAGAGTTTGGCTGATGTAGAAAATAGGTTTCTGCTCGTTGTGCTCTTCTCGGATGAGTACTCCGCTTACTGCTGTCGCGGAAACAGCCATGTAAAGGAATAACGATTCCCCTTCCATTGGTTTCATAAGTACTGGAGGACTGGTTAGGTATTCTTTCAGCTGTTGAAACACATGTTCGCATTTTTCTGTCCATTCGAACATCCTGTTGCCATGCAGTGTATCATAGAAAGGCAAACACTTATCGGTTGATCGAGAGATAAACCGATTAAGTGCGGCAACCCGTCCTGTCAACCTCTAGACTTCGCACTTTGTTTTCGGCGATGCCATTTGTATGAGCGTGTTAATATTCTTCGGGTTGGCTTCAATTCCACGGTGAGTGACCAGGTATCCGAGGAACTCTCCGGATGTCACCGCAAATCTGCACTTGGTCAGGTTGAGCTTCATGTTATGCAGGTTCAGTTGCTCGAAACACTCTTCTAAAGACTTCACCAGCATGTCGTCTATATAAACTTCCATCGTCTTCCCTAGTTGGTCGGCGAATATTCTGTTCACTAATCGCTGGTAAGTTGCTCCGGCGTTTTTGAGGCCGAATGGCATCACTTTGTAATAGTATATTCCGCGGTCGGTGATGAACGCTGTCTTCTCTTGATCATCGGGGTTCATTAGGATCTGGTTGTATCCGAAAAAAGCATCCATAAATGAAAGGAGTTTGTTGCCCGATGTGGCTTCTACCAATCGATCGATATGTGGAAGCGGAAAGCTATCCTTTGGGCAGGCCTTGTTTAGGTCGGTGAAATCCACGCACACGTGCCACTTTCCATTCTTCTTCTTTACCACTACAGGATTATCGAGCCAGTCCGTATATTTCGCTTCGACTATTGATCTGACGCGTAGTAACCTTTCCACCTCATCATTAACCGCCTGTGTCTTTCTGGCCCAAGTTTTCTTCTTTTCTGTTTCACTGGTTTGAAGGTCGGGTCCACGTTTAGCTCGTGGCACGTCACATCGATGCTGATGTCGGGCATGTCTTCTGCCGCCCAAGCGAAAGTGTTTGCGTTCTTTTTGAGGAAATAAATCAACTCTCCCCTTATTGGATTCTTCAGCTCGGCCCCTATTTCGACGCAACGCTCTGGGTGATTACCATCAATGTTTACTGAAATAACGGGGTCGCAAGTGGGTTTGCTCTTCCTCTTACGATCCTCTGTGACCCGTAATTACGATCCTCGGGTTCCCTCTCAGTCTTCATCTTCTTTCGCTTGGTTGTGGTATTTGGCTCCGTGACGGGATTCCTGAGTTTGTGCTCGGCTAGGAAACAAATGCAGGACTCTTTCTGGTTCCCCCAAATCGTTTTGACTCCTCCGGGGGTTGGAAATTTAATGCAGAGGTGGTAGGTTGACGGTACGGCTCGCATGGAGTTTATCCAAGGGGTGCCCATAATCACCTTGTAGATCGCGGGATGATCTGCAACCAAAAACTCCACTATCTTGGTTTCTTCTTCAGCACGGACGGGAAGCTTGATTGTTCCAAGGGTCATCGTTGTTTCCCCTGAGAATCTGGTTAAAGGCTTTGGAGTGGCCGTGATTTTGGATAGGTCGATGTTCATCCTTCTGAGAGTTTCCCTGAAGATTACGTCTACGGAGATTCCCGTGTCTATCAGAACTCGGGCGACATCGCAATCGTCCACGATCAATTCTATCATGAGGGGGTCGTTATGTGGTCGGTCAATGCCGGTGGTTTCCCTTTCTTCGAACGAGATTACGTCGTTGGGAAGGTGCTGACCAGTTGACGCTAGCATCGGCTCTCCGCTGGAATGCTTTGATTGAAGACACGTATCTGAACAGTATTGTGATCCTCCCATTATCATGTCTATTCTTCTTCGAGAGCCTGACTGTGTCGCCTCGTCATCTCGCCTTCCTCGCTTGGGGGTCACCGTTTTGGTTTGCCTGGTTAGGTTGATCTTTCTTATCTTCTCGCTCGAAATCCTTAAGGCTGACAGCATTGCCGAGCTCTCCGGCTACTAGTTTTGCCGCAAGCTTTATTCCCAGGATTCGGCAGTTTGCGGTTGAGTGTCCGTGCATGTGATGTTACTCGCAGTATGCATTTTCGTCGTAAGAACTCGGATTTCATGTCCACGTGTTCCATGGAGCTTTGCCTCGGCCTGTTCCCACCTGATAGTTATCAAATTGGATTTCTCATGGTGTACATATTCGGTTCCTTGATTACTCTCCCTGTGAGGCGGTGGGTTTGGAGTTTAGAAAGAACAGCTCATCGTTTTGGCCACTCCATATTTCTGAGACAATACCTTCATTTCTTCGTCGTTGACTATGAAATCTAAGGCTCGATGTAGCGCATCTTGGATTGATAATGGTGTATTCAAAGCGATTTCTTTTCGGAATTCCAATTCGTACCACATTGACTTCTTTAATGCGAGCAAGGCAGCCTTGTCGCTTACGCCCTCGACCTTTGACATCACTGCTTTGAATCTTCCCATGAAACTTCGTAGTGTCTCTGTAGGCCCTTGAGTTAATGTCAAGAGATCGACATCAGAGGCTACTCGATCCATAAACATGGAGTACTGCTTCAGGAAGGCGGCAGACAGCTGCTGGAAATCGTCAATGGAGTTCGCTCAAGTCTGGAAAACCATTGGAGGGCTGCGCCTTTCAGATGCTCCACAAACAGAAGGCAAAAACCGGCATCTCTCTCATTTTCCCTAAAATTTGCTCGGCCCATTGCTATGATGAACGCTGTTATGTGTTCCTTTGGGACGGTAGTCCCCTCGTAAACTGGAGCTTTGATCTTTCTGGGGTCGGAGATCCTTGCCTTGGTAATCTGAGCTGTAAACGGTGTGTTATGTGCTTCTTCTAATACGTAGGCAATCTCCGGGACTTTACTGGTTGCCTTATGCACCTGGGATCAGACGGCTCTCACCTCAGCAGTGGCATGATCCAAGGAGGCTCGGATTTCGTCTAGCTCTTCTCTCTGGGCTCGGCTCGTCATTCTTGGCTCATCAGTGTATTGAGCTTGTTGGACCCATAGGAGATTTTCTTCTTCCTCTGCTAAGTTTCTGGCTCGGTTCAGGTTGACGTCTCCTTCACTGGTTCGGGCTCCCATCATTGTTGGTGCGAATCCCTCGTCAGTGAGATTCTCCGTGTTGTGGTCTCCTTCTTCTTGCCCCTCTTCATCAAGAATGATTGCTGCAGCCGACCCACTGTTGGTGCGTTGGTCACGTCCATTGCTGGCTACTCTGGCTCCTCGTATCAGTCGAGATGGCTCGATGATATTTGATCTAGTCGCCACCGGTGTTTGTTCGTCGGTTGGATGTGGCGGTGGCAGTCCTCCCAAAGTCCTCGGTGCATCGCGTGGTGTCGAAACTTTATGCATAAAGATGGAAACTTTATCCTTGAACATACAAAGATCCAAAGATTTCTTCTTTTTCCCAAAGGATAAAAAAATCAGGAAAAACTTAAGGTTTTAATGTTTCTAAAACTATATATAGAGAGTTAAAAACATGATAGTAGCTGCCATCAACCCACGGCATCGACGGGTTGAGGTGCTTCGGTCGATTTGGTAGACTTCAGCGCGTCCGGATGTTCCCTGGTGTTCGTCCCATCGATCCACGCCATCGATCGGACGAGGCCCTTCGCGTGTAGCGTCCCATCAACCCACGCTATCGACTGGCTGGGTCAGGCTGGTCGATCCAACGTTCCGTAGAAGGTCTTTGTCTCTTCTTCATTCTTCTCGGTTTTCCTCCTTCTCCAATTGGTTTTTCTTGCTCCTAGGCCTCCATTAGACCTGAAAGTGACTAGATATGCAATGCAAATGCAAGATATGGAAACTAGGACTCTAAGAATCAATCTACACTAAATGGAACCTAAAATGAAGAGAAAGATGCAAAGTATGATTCTAATGACTATAAAAGCTAAGGAAAATGCATGTTAAGGATGCTAAAATACGAGCACATCAACTCCCCCAAACTATTCATTTGCTTGTCCTCAAGCAAACAATTAAGAACAAACCCGGAGAAGAGGTTTGAAAGTGAGAACTTAAAGCCAAAAGGTACTTTTCCAAAGCATCCATTGTCAATTCAAGATAATACAACTCAATGCTACTAATGAACCATCTACTCAATCAAGTTTTCTACACTTATCGCAATTTAAATCTTTTGCCTCTGGAACCAATGCTAAGTGATTAAAAGTATCCTATCCACCAACTCCATACATGCATTTGGTTATTCTAAAAGAGTAGTCTCACAAATGAGGAATCGACCTAGTCCAATCGGTTTGGTAAGAGAATATGTTCAATGTGAAGTAAAAAGAGGTTCAAAAATTTGGTGACTTCTCTCAAACATAAGCCACAAGTAATTACATAAAAGCAATGGAGAAGGGAAACAATTTAAGCATACAAGATGCTTTCTTCAATTTTTCTACTCAACCCATTCTCTTTTGTAACTCACTCATTCTTACTAAAATCTACTCTTGATTAACTCAAGGTCACTCTTATTCTCAACACCAATTACTTCAACTTTTCTTTCTTTTTAGGATTGATCCTAGGGAGTTCTTTCTACAGTTAGACATCTACTCTTGCTTTTCTTTATTTACTCATTCTTTGATTCTTTTCTTTTTCTTTGCTAGGAGCTTTTTACTTAGACATTTTTAAACTTAAGAGTAGTGTTTTCTTTTAATTTTTTCTCCCTAGGAAACCTTCTCTTTTCTTATTAGCAAACCACTTGGTTTCACTCTTTTTATTCCCCTTTTTCACTAACCATTTTGGTTTTTTTCTTCTTCTCTTCTCTCCACTTCTCAACAAAGCTCACACCCTTATAAACCCAATGACCATTCCCAAAACCCTCATAAGACCCAACGAAACGTCAAGACACTCTCAAACCCACTTAGACTAGCCAATGAGACTACTCCTAATGGAAGAAAAACCTTGTCGTTTCCATCTCAAGAGATTTTATGCATGAAGTTCAAAATAGAAAAGACCTCACTCAACAAGTTAATGAAGGATTCAAAGAAAGGCTATGGTTTTTTAAGGTGTGGTACCATCCTCATTTAAAAGACGTATTTGAATCGGGATTGCCATATATTCAAACCATCGGAGAGTGGTAAAAAGGGATAAAAAATGGTTTGAATGTGTATTAGTGAACCATGGTTAAGGTCTAAAACCCATAAGTGAGAGAATTAAGTTCAATTAAGGCCAAATAAAATGAAGTTGGTTTCAATTCAAGTAATCAATCAATAATAGCTTAGAGAATCTAGAGCGGAGAGATCAAAGATGTAAAGAAAAAAGCTTTTCGCGGTTGACTAAGCTGAAGAAAACCATTATCAAGATATTCACAAAGAATGCTATGTACTAACGATTTTTACAAGGCAATTCTATCATTGTTCTCATATGTACATATGCAACCTAGAATGAACATGCAAGAGAATGAAATGCAACTAAATGAGAAAAATATTTTTGTGTTTTACGAAATTTTTCAAATTTTTTGGACTTTTGTGGTTTGATAATATGCAGTGCACATAAGACTCAAGTATGCAAAAGGAAAACAAAACAAACTAACGTAACATTAGCAAACTATTATTCCCCCCGGACTAACTTCTCACCGTCCCGGTCAGAAAGAAAAACCGAAGAGAAGAACAAAGGAAACATGGATATGCAAAGATGAAAATTAAAAACTAGACGGTATTTACAATGATAGGAATGGTACCTTGGAGCTAGTAGTGGTCGAAATTGAAATCTTGGGGAGGAGGAGGCTCAAACATGAAGCAGCGTGGCATTGGAAACCTTAGCTCTTGGAAGCAACTCGTGTTACAATACCTTGGGCGTGGCAAGACACAACACAAAGGGGACTCGTCTTCATCCATGAAGCAATACACAAGCGTGTTTGGAGCAAAACGACCCGCTAGAGTGTGTGTCAATACCATGTAGTCATAATACATTCTTGGCCTCTCTTGGATAGGAGTGTAGAGGGCAAGGTTTATGCCAACGCGATCGAAGAGTGGAGTGAACATGCCTCCGATGTAAACCTTAGGGTCATCCGCAGAAGAGACTTGGAAGCGGGTTTGCAAGAGGTTTGTGAAGAACATTGATACGAAATCCGGGTAGAAAGTGGGGTCACGCTCAATGGGATGCCCATGGTAGTCGTGGAGGAAGTAGCGAATCGCACCATACATCAATCTCAACTCGTTTGAAGTGGGGACATTCTTGCTCATTAGGATTGAGTCTAGAGCAATTCTTAGGTGGCATTGCATTTGTGATGTGTGAGAAGTATTAAACTACTCAACTAAACTTCCTGCAAGTACACAGCGATCACAAATAGTATAAATAAGGGATCAAATCCACAGAGACTTGTCAATCACTCTACGAATTGTAATGATTCAAATCAAGCTAAAACAAAATATGAGTTTGTGGAAGATGATTAAATAAGAAACTAAGTAAAACAGCAAGTCAATTAAATAAGATGTAAATTCAATTAGAGAAAAACGTTAGGCATTAGGATATTGGCATAGAATCATGCAACGATAACATAGATTGATTTTAGAGATTTGGATAAAACCCGTCTAGAACACAGAACATGAAGGTATAGTCTTTCCACTCTCGTGGCTCCAACCACTATCCTTTAACAACCTAATAGACTAAACTCTCGTAGGATATTACAAGAAGAAAACATGCTTTAAATCGTTCAGGTTCTGATAAAGTTTACTAGACTCCTTAACTCAACTTTCGAAGGTTAAGGCGCCTACCTCATCAAATAATAATTCATGAAAATAGATGCAGCACTTTTGAGGTTATCTTGTCTTCGGATCATATCACAAGATGCGTGGTCATGCAATCATGCATCGAGAATAAGTAAAGATGAAGACTCTAATGATATCCCTAAATAATCATCAATCAATATCAAATTATGAAACTCATTGAATCCCTAAAACCTAACAAGATAACTACTGAGACATGTTTACCAAAAGAGTAAAAATAGGTAGAAAACATTATGAATAAACTGGAATTAAAAGAGATAAGGATTAGGATTCTTCTCTATGACGAGTACAAAGCGAGATCTTCTCCTTGAGCTCTTAAAACTCAAAATCCAGTGAAGAACAACAAAGAGAACATAGCTATTGTGTTAGGGTAAATAAAATAGTAGTCTCTCGGGTGTTATGTCTAACAAGAGGCTAAAAACAAGTATATATAGATCTAGGGTCCATTATGGTTAAAGCTTAGGGGCTAAAAAGAGACTTTCCATGCTTGAATAGAGATGTCTTGGGTTGAAAATCTCGGCCAAAGTGTGTTCACTGGTATGGAGTATCGGTACGGACCTTAGGGAGCCCGTGGCCAGTATGGGGGCAATTTTGCACATGCTTCAGCTTAGAGCCAAACGGACATATTTCAATAAATTGGGTGTAACTCTTCAACCACAGCTCCAAATAACTTGAAACTACCTCCATTAGAAAGGTAACTCAATCATATATCCATATTTCATCCAATTCCTCCATCGAAGGGTAAACTTCTTGTAGTTCTGTTTTGTCCAACTTGGGAAATTGCATATCTTATGAATATTGTGACTTGGATGATTTCCTTGACTTATATGAATGACTGTAGCATGTTTAACACCTCCTTTGATCCATTTTGCATCCTTTTTGATGATTTACACTATAAAGACTTTAAAACTACAAATACGAGAAAAATTACCTCTAAAGGCATAAAACCGTAGTAAAAATATATACAATATAATAAAAACCATAGTTAAACCCGTAAAATATAGAGTATATCAACTCCCCAGACTTAGTTTTTACTTGTCCTCAAGGAAAAAAAAAGATCCAAGAATAGAAAAGATGTTTGAAAATGAGGGAACTCACATATCCTTTGCAATACAAGAATACATGGCCATTTGCGACAGCCAAATTTGTAGCAAAACGATAATTGTGACTAAAATTGATTCGTTGCAACTAGCTCGTCGCAAATCAATTTTCATCGTAACTTGGTCGCAAATCAATTTTCGTCGCAACTTGGTCGCAAATCAATTTTCGTCGCAACTTGGTCGCAAATTTTGCTACGAAATAAAAATTGTCGCAAACTCGTCGCAAATATGTTGCGACGATTCTTTGTTGTCGCAAAGGATCGTAGCAAAATAGTAGAAAATATTTACATGGTTGCGACTGAACTGCGACCAACTAATTTTTTTTTAAAAGAGTTCTTCGTCGCAATTCAGTCTCAAATATTTAAAAATGTGCGATTAAATTGCGACGAATTTATATTTTATAAAATATTTATAGGCGTCGCAAGTTAGTCGCAACGTTTCTGATTTTTCTAAAAAAATTCGGTTAATAAAAAATAATTTAAATAAAATATTATAATAAATTAAAATTATAATAAAAAAGAAATTTTATAAAATGTATTAAAATTAAGAAACGGATATTTTACATAAAATGTATGATAGAAAAAAAACAAATGAAGCCAATAAAGAAACGAAAATAATAGAATGTACGACAAAAGCTGGGTTAGTCTCCGCCAAAAAATCGAACAATATATTGTAGCTGTTATTCTTCTCTTGCAGCTCCTTGATGCACTTCTAGGCATCATCTAACTTATGGGCTTCATATAACTTAGACATTATAAAATATTTATAACTTAAGCATTCCGGGTAGTTAATTCCAAGCATAAACTAAACCTAACCATTCTAATACATGGAATAGTTAAAGTAAACTAAGAAATTAAATAATAAAGACATTAAAAAGATTAAGAAGAAAAAATAATACCTTTCAAAGGTATTAGAGAGAGAGAAGCTAGAGAGATGGAGATGAGATGAGCAAATGAAGCTCAAATCTCGTAAATATTGGCGGCAAATACGAGTTAATTAAAAACTTGTTGATCGCGTAATTAATTTTTGGGATTTTTTCAACGAAATTGCTACATTTTATCGCAAATTCGTCGCAAATCATGATGACAAATACAAGTTAATTAAAAATTTGTTAACCGCGTAATAATTTTTATGGGATTTTTGCGACCAATTTGCTACGAATTGTCGCAAAGTCGTCGCAAATCTTGGCGGGAAATCTTTGAAACATTTCACGAGGCAAATCAGTCGCAAATCGTATAAACCTTTCAAAACCAGGTACAATAATTATTCGATGTATTTAATGGGTTGGGTACATGCGAGGTATCGGTGTTGCTACAGACTTGCGACGAGACATCGAAATGCCGTAGCAAGTATTTTTTAGTTTAGGGTTTCATTTAGGGTTTAGGGTTTAGGTGAAGATTGGATAGTAACAATGATTGGTTTTCATGTATAATAGAAACATTAAGCGAATACAAAATTTTAAAGAAACAATAAATTTTCATTTTTAAACCGTTTTCTGAAAGTTACTATATAAGTTAATAAATACTTATAAGTGAAAGTGTAGCCGAAAGCGTATTTGCCTACAACGAATTTTCAAACATTGATGAATTATTTTATAAGGACCTATACTTATGAAAGTAGACTATACACAATGTTTACCAAGTAAGGATATTCATTTTGGGATATAAAACACATTTTACGTATCATAACAAATAACGATCAAATTTGCTACGACTTTATTATGATTCGTCGCAAATTCGTAGAAAATGGGAAACTAATTGCTACGACTTTGCTACGAATCCTTGCAACACCGTAGCAAATCTTTTTTTCATCTACGGATACTAATTCAAAATCGTACTACTACACTTTCGTATATAAATTTAATTATATATATACTTGAAAAGCTTGACATTTGCTACGAATTCGCTACCATTCGTAGCTAATTTTTTTGACCAATTTTTTTAAAAAAGTTAACTAAATACAAATATGAAAGTAAACACTATTAAATTTTACTGCTCTTAATCATCTTCTTCGTCATCCATAAATACAACATGAAAGTAAACATTATTAAATTTTAGGATCATCCTCTTCGTCAACTTCGTCAGGTTTCCCTTGTGGTTCAGCAACTTCCCCGTGCGAAACCCAAACATAATAATTTGGAAAAAAACCTCAACTATAGAAATGCTTCCAAACGATATCTGCTTTCCAACAACGTGTGTTCTCGCACTTAACACAAGGACATAAAATCATCTTACCATTAGCTTGTGCAAATGGCTCATTCCTCGCGTGGGCCATGAATTGATCTAGACCATCCATAAACGCTTTCATCACTTCACCGGTCTCCGGATCACTATGGTTGTCCATCCATGCCCGAGTAGTGTATATTTCGTGGGCCATGAATGGATCTAATTATTATTTTTGTGTATTGTGTTATGCAAATCGATTTCTAATTCCTTGCTATTTATAGAGATTCTGAAACTTTTGCTACACATTTGCTACGAATTTCCTACTAATATGCTATTACTTTGCGACAAACTTTTCCTCGCAAAAAATGCATATATAAAACATTATAAACGTTTCAAAACAACCCACACTTTGTATATAAATTTAATTATATATATGAAAAGACATCTGCCAGATTTGCTACGATTCGTCGCATATTCGTAGGAAACTGGAAATTTGCTAGGAATTTGCGATGAATCATAGCAGATTCGTAGCAAATCTGGTACTAATAATTTAAAAAAAAAAACTAATTAACCAAAAACATGAAACTAAACATTATTAAATATAACTACCCCTAATCATCTTCTTTGACATTCGTAACATAGTTCGGTACATTATCATCATCTTCTTCGTCAACTTCATCACACTCATCAAATTCGTCTGATTCCCCTTGGCCTTCAGACTCTTCACAAATGTCTTCAAGGCCTCTAGTGAGTGGGTCAATTTCGACAAAATCATGCATAGAATCTATGGGGATGGAAAATGAGGCGGCCCTATCAGTTTTTGTTATGAAAATTGTTTTCCAATTCTCTGCTATTTATAGAGATTGTGAAATTTTGCTACTGGTTTGCTATGGCCTTTTTGCGACTATTTTGCGACTAAAAATATTTGCTACGATTTTACTACTATTTTGCTATGATTTTGCGATAAAAAATTCCTCACAAAAAAATGGTTAGAAATCATTATAAACATTTTTAAAATGCCCACCTAACTAGTCGCAATTGTCACAATTACTACAGTGATGAACATAGTTTCAAATCAGTGGCAAATATTGCGACTTTTTGCGACGATATACCACTTTCTTGCAGAATCGTCGCAAATTCATCGAAATTTTGTGACTATTTGCTATTAATAAATCCGTCGAAAATTTGCAACTGATTTGTGATGAATCAAACTTCACGTTGTTTTTGCGACGTATGTGCGACGAATATTTGATACGATTCTTTCTCTTCACAAATGGTTGTTGCAAATGCCCATGTTTTCTTGTAGTGTTGGAACGTAGCTTTGAGATCTTAACATGTAATCCACATGTAAACCAAATTAGCTCAGAGAAGTTGTCAAATTATTACCACCGGTACCTTCTCAACCCTTGTACATCTAAATTCCAATCCTGCAAAATCTTAACTTCAAATCATTCGACTCTCTACATTCATTAAATTTGGTGAGTTTCTCATCAAGGATATTATTCAGGGTAGACAACGCTAGGAGTTCAAAGATTATTCAAGTGGTGGGGTTAAAAGTGTTTAGGATTACCAGACGCTCTGGAGGATGCGAGGTTTTATACAAAATCGTAAGAGAGAACATATCTGTTGATGTCCACAATTTTCTAACCACCTATGCTTTATTCTCCCATATTTAGATTTTTCTCCGGGAATCACTGCAAATCGCCCCAACTCTCTGAATTGCTCCATATCATTCCTTGGGATTTTTTTTTTTCTTTTTTTTTATAAAGGGGGAAAATGGTCTTTATTGATATGATTCATAAGAGGTTTAAAATTTTACCATGATTTATGAATCCCAAGGAATAGCCAAGCTCTTCCATCTCATCTTAATACTCCACCATGTCTTTCAATTTCTGCATCTGCAGTGATTGGAAAATTGCGTCGATCCTCTTAATCTCCGACATTTTTACACATATCTGCACTTATGATAATAAAAAACAAGAGTGCATGAGGTCTGAAAAAGAGGTAAGGTTTATAGGTGGGGTACCAACTAAAAATGAGCTGGTCATTCAGGATCAACAAGAGTTGTAAAAACGAATAAGATATCTTGAATGTGTGATTTGTTTTCCTGATCTAACACCTTAATGAGAAATAATTAAAAATCATATTTGTAGTACAATAAATTAAAGTTAAAATCATATCCATTAAGATATATGCAAAACGGAATTCTTCAGGGGGAAGTCCAGTCATGGGGTTTCGTCTTTCCTAAACATAACCCTGTAAGTTGTAACAATGGTCACTAAATCGTAAAATCAAAGCATACATTCTTAGAAAAGGGTCATAATTCCCAACATATAGTTTTGATTCAATAAAACTATTGGGCCATATAAGATGTAGGGCCATATATTATATATGGGTAGATTAAATATTGGGCTATTGATATAAAGCCTTATAATAAACTAGGATTTTAGATTAGGGTTAATTAGTTTTGTATAAATACATGTAGCCATCTTCTATATTGAATAACACAAAACACAATATCTTTTCATAGAAAACTTTACATGGTATCAGAGCCTTCAATTCGAAGGGATCGAAGTTAAATCTTCCGCAAGTTTTGTGTTCAAGAAAAAAAAAATCATGGAACCGATGAGCGATGACGAAGACGGTGACGATGATGGTGATGAAGATGACCTGAGATATGGATTTATGTCCATATTGTCTCTCTTTCTCTAATCGGTACCGCAAAGAAGAAGAACGAATAGAAGAAAGACAGGAGAGAAAGAAAAGAGAGAAAGGAGAGGAAGGATCGAGAGAGAAGAAGAGGAAGAGAAGATGGTGGTGTGGTCTTGACATAGCAATGAAGGAGGCATAACCACCAGAAACAAATCAGAGCAGAGGCGAGAGGAAAGAGAGGGAAAGAAGAAGAAAGTAAAGAAAAATGATGATGTGGTTGTGCGATGAGCCAACTTGGGATCTAGTTTTCCTTCGACTCAGAAGGAGTCATGAGACGATTTTGGTGCCGTTGCAAAGATCTCGCAGCCAGCTTTCCACAGAAGCAAATTGAGCGCGATTCCAACGTGAAATTCAGAAGTTATGAGCCTTTCTTTCTGGCGAAGAAATTGTTCAAATCTGGAAAATCTAAATCAGAAATGTTTACAGAGGTTGGTGCAGAGACAGCTACAGAGACACGTGCAATATCTGTCATAGAGACAAAAACATATGCTGTCACAGAGGTCGATGCAAAGACAACTACAGTAACAGAGACAGAGACAGTTGCAGGAACTGTCACAGAGGTTGATACAGAGACAACTACTGATTATGGTTTTGATGAAACAGAACTTTGGCATAAATGAGCAACAGAGCACTAGACGTGTAGTGTTCACGTTGTCAGAGCCAAGATGATGGCTGTTGGATCTGTGACTGCATTAGCAGCAGGTTCAGAAGAAGAAGAATGGATGATTGTAAACTCCATGGTGTATCCTGGATTTACAACATGATTGATGTCTCGATTCGCTCGATTATTGCGGATCATGAGATTGCGAAAGAGAGCTACATGAGAGTCTGTAGTTTCTTCATCAATGGCTTGTGTGTGTCTTGAAGACTGTACAAGGATGTGTCGGATGAATAACAAGCTGACATTGGAATGTTGTGGAGACAACGATGTCTCGGATGAACAACAAGCTTATATTGGTTTGTTGTGGAGACAGGGGACTGTGACGGATACAGCAACATTTGACCCTCCGACGTCAATGATGACCCAACAGAGGGGTGTTGCATCCAATTACTAACCCCACGACTAGGTATAAACGTCGATGATTACCTTGCGGTGAGGTTTTGCAGCCGATTACCGACCCCACGAACGGGTATAAACGTCGATGATTACCTTGCGGCGAGGTTTTGCAGCAGATTACGACCCCATGACCGGGTATAAATGTCGATGATTACCTTGCAGCGAGGTTTTGCAGCCGATTACCGACCCCACGACAGGGTATAAATGTCGATGATTACCTTGCGGCGAGGTTTTGCAACCGATTACCGACCCCACGACCGGGTATAAACGTCGATGATTACCTTGCGGTGAGGTTTTGCAGCCGATTACCGACCCCACGACCGGATATAAACATCGAAGATTATCTTGCAGCGAGGTTTTGCAGCTGATTACGACCCTTCTATCGGGTATAAACGTAGATGATGACCCTGCGGTGGGGTGTTACAGCCGATTATGACCCTTCTACCGGGTATAAAGGTAGATGACGACCCTGCGGTGGGGTTTTACAGCCAATTACTTGAAGCAGCCACACGAGTGACTGTAACGGATACAAAAGCAGCCACACGAGTGACTGTGACATATACAGAAGCAGCCACAAGAGTGACTGTGATGGATACAGATGCAGCCACACGAGTGACTGTAACAGATACAGAAGCAGCCACATGTGTGACTGTGATGGAAACAGAAGCAGCCACAAGGAGTGACTACGACAGAAACAGAAGCAGCCACATGAGTGACTGTGACACATCGGTGACTGAGACAGAGCACAATCCTTTTAAGTTAAACAGTTGAATAGTTCTTCTCTTGTTCACATACCTGATGACTAATACATAGCCAGACGAGGTGACTGAGACAGAGCCAGAGCAGAACCCTGTTATGTCATACAGTTAAACAGTTCTTCTCTTGTTTTGATACTTCAGTGACTGAGAAAGAGCTGGACAGAGCCAGAAGAGGTGAAACAGAGCTCTGTGAAGAACCATGTTATGTTAAATAGTTAAATAGTTTTTTCTCATGTTCTCATGTTTCTACCATTGGAGGGTTGGAACAGATCTTCACGGAAGCGTTAGGACGACGTGAATTTCACTATCTATTTTGCAAGTTGGGCATTTGTACCTTCATGCTCCAACTTGAGGGAGAATATTGGGACATATAAGATGTAGGGCCATATATTATGTATGGGTAGATTAAATATTGGGCTATTGATATAAAGCCTTATAATAAACTAGGATTTTAGATTAAGATTAATTAGTTTTGTATAAATACATGTAGCCGTCTTCTATATTGAATAACACAAAACACAATATCATTTTATAGAAAACTTTACAAAAACCATTAAAATGACTCAAGACATAAATTAGTAAACGATTATTGTTCGCCAACAACAAAAGTTATTCATCTTCTTCATCTCACTTTCCATTGCAATTTTTTCAATTCTTCATCAAACCTTCTTATTTTGTTGCTAACTGAAGGATTTTTTATCCTTTAGTTGATTTTTGCACTTCCATCTACAATTTCAAGGTATGAAAGCTCATAACTCTACTTCTCCATGGATGTTTCTCCTAGAACAAAATTGTGCAAACCTTGATTTTTAGGGGAGTCTGAAATTGCTATATTGGTCTTGGTTAATGATGTTTGTTACTTTTCTTAGAGAATTTCATGTGTAATTTGCAAAATCTAGAGAAAATTTTGAAAATTTCTCACTTAGAACCCTAGGTGACGAAAATTGAAATTTTTTAGGGAAAATCTTTAATTGTTGGTGCTTTCACTTGCTAATGGTTCACTTATTGATGCATAATTGTTTCCATTTGATGTTTGATGCCAATTCATGACATATTTACAATTTCATCAAATTTTTGACAATTTTTGGCATTCTTGAACATGACTTGTTTTGGGTGAGAATTGAATGATTTGATGATGAATTATTGATTTGATATGCTTGTTACATGATTGTTAATCATTTTCATTTGATGACATTGATCAAATTCACTTCCTATCTTGCAAACTAATCAAGTTTAGCAAATTGCAAAGTTTTGAGAAAAATGACGATAAGATGAGAACTTGTGTTTTGATGATGCTTGAATGAGGTCATTTTTGTGTCCATATAATGCTACACGTGAGAGAGTTTGGTTTGCTGTTATTGGTTTTGAAATTGTGGTGATGGTCTATAACTTGTTTTGATATGCCATTGTCTCGTGCTAATTCTTTCAATGATGTTGTATGCACCATCATGAGCATCTCAAATACTCAAGCTAGTGAATGTTACAACACGTAACAACAAGGCATTAGATCCTTGAGTACCGGCGGTGGTGAGGATGATGTATGGAGGAATGAAGACCTCTACCACGAGGCACACTTTGCCAATGCCGAATTCTTCCCAAAGAGGTTTGCTTGCCTGGAGCTATTGAGCAACACTGGGATTTTCCACAATGTGGTTGAGCTTCTCACCAACATGGGTCTTGGAAATCTTGTAACCATGGAATACAAGACATATCCTCAACCGTGCAAGCACCTTATCTTGACTATATTCCTTGTCTACGATGAAGACTGATGTACTCGTATTTTAGCATTTCTTAGCATGCATTTTCTTTAGTTTTGGAGTCATTTGACTTGCATTTTGTGTCTTTCCTTTCATTTTTAAGTTCCATGCATTTGCATTGCATTTTAAATCCATTTCAGGTACTTTGGAGGCTAGGAAGCAAAGGGATCCAAGGAGGATTGGAAGGATATGAAGGAGAGTGAAGAAAACACTAAAATTAGGAGAATGTGTGCTGGATCGAGCAGCTGATACACAGAGTTTTAACCCTAAAATATCACTGCAAGTGCACAGCAAACGAAGTAGTATTTCAGGAATCGAATCCACGAGAACCAAGTGTCACACTACGAATCCTATTAATGAAACTAAGTTAAGACGAAAATATGATGGTTGGTAGCAATCTGAAATGAAAATAGTAAATTAAACGGTGTGAAAATCAATTAAAAGCAAGCGTTAAGTCTAAGGCAATTCGCAGGAATTCAGAGATCGTGAACCAGACAATTATTCAGGAAACGATAAAGCACAGTCTCAAACTCAAACATGAATGTATAACCAATCCACTTTTTCGTGGTATCAACTACTTTATCTAGCAAGCTAAGCATCTAAACTGTCGTTTGATTGTAGAATTCTAAACAAGCATTAACGAGCAGGTTTGATATGTTCACAAATTGCCTTAACATCAGCTTTCGTTGGCTAAGGACAATTTGCTCACCTATGTTCTATCTTGCAACCTATAACACTTTTGATGAATAGATTAAACCTAAAATCAGAGACTAAGTGATATCGCTCAAATTAAATCCCTAGAGCTACTCTCTCAAATTAAGAGATCGATGTCGTACTTAGGGGTCGAATCCACAAGGACTCAAGAACCTCACGATAGACTTTTTAGTTTCGAATTCAGCTAAGCGAATATGAAATAAATTAAATAGCAATGCAAAAATGATTAAGACGGTTTGTTTATCAGATGGGAAAAGCGTCAGGTCCAGGGAATTCCTCAGGAAATCAAGTAATGAAAATCAATTGATTGGTTAAGATCGAATTACGAACAAGTTCCAGAACTCAAATCACTAATGTAAAATAAATCAACTTTCGTTGCGAAAATTAACTATGTTTAAAACTTATGAAACCAAATTTCTTTGCAATCCTAAATTCTAAACAAGCATTAAGCACAGGTTTGATCTGTTCACAAATTATCTAATCCAAATTTCTTTGCAATTATCTAATTTGCTCACTCTAGGTTTTTATCAGATTATAAATCACACTGTCGTGCCAATTTAACAACCTAAGATCGAGATTCTAGGTGATCAATCTAGAACTAGCTTTAAGTGCAACCTAGGTGAAGAACTATTGAGTTTGAATCCTAACCAATAAATCAATATATCATTCCATGAAATCCCTAATGAGAATCCCTAAACCTAACAAGGGATATACTCGCACATATCAATTGAAATCAAAGACATGAATAAGATAGATATCATAGAAATCAGAAAAGAGAGATAGAAACAGGGGTTCAAAATCTCTCCCAGTTCTTTGTTAAAAAGCCAGAGTAAAATCAATCAAAAGTGTCTCTCAGGAAAAACGTGCCTCTCCCCAAACTCAAAAACCCTAAAATATAGTCTAAAACACGGGATGAATCTTTCTGTAAATACATGAAACTTCAGGGCAAAGTTGCAAATCTCCAAAAAGTTTGGTTTTTACGTGGAGGTGTAAAAATCAGACTGTGTCGACCGACACACATGGTTGTGTCGACCGACACACTTGGCTGTGTTGGTTGACACGGTTGAATTCGAAAAACACCAACTTCGACTTCTCAGCTACAATGCTCCATAATTTCTCCATAATGTCCAAATGATCTCAAATGTGTGTAAACCTGTAAAAGACTCGAAAAGGACTCGAAAGACACATATATCATGGCTTTAAAACCCATAAAAACCATGATATATCACTAAGTGATCAATTTAATCTAAGCAATGAGAAACAAGAAGGAGATGAAAAGAAACTCATAATCAATTAAAATAGATATCCAAAAGGGTTCAGAAATCTTCTCAAAGATGTAGAGTCAGAGCTTCGTCTCCCCAAAGCTTACAAATTGCAGAAACCCAAAAGTCTGAATAGAAAAATAAAAGTATGTAATGAAAAATAAATGTCTAGCCTAAGCAATGGCTAAAAATAACATATAAATAGGTCTAATCATGTTCAGGTCCAAATCTCTGGCAAAACCAAGCCCAATAAGGAAAAACCGAAATTTCCTTTTTTCTTGCACATGTTTCTTTTGCTCGCCAGACGGACATATCTTCACTAAAACTTGCATAACTTTCGATCGCACCGTTGGAATAACCTCAAATTACTTCCAAACGAAAGCTAACTCGACGCTCTATATTGTGCCAAACTTTCATGTCGATCCATTGGCGGAAACGTATTCAACGAGCCGAACTTTTGACCTTTCCGCACGATCATGCATCTTCACATATCCGTTTGCAACCATTCCATGCTCTTTATGCCTTAGACTCCATCCAAACATGTTTCAATCTTAAAAGACTCTAAACCATAGAAAAGACTCGATAAAACGACGAATATCATGGTTGAAAACAAGTAAAAACCATGATATATCAGCAGCCCCTCTCGATCAGTCGATGGGATCATTCGATGGGACCAACACCAGAAGCAGAAAAATGCAGGTGAAGCGACTTGAAGATCATGTCCTATGAAAGCCTCTCCGTACCCATTTTAATCTGAAAGTTGGTGGGAAGATATAAAATTGAGTTTGCTTCACGTGAGCGTTGGATTCAACTCATTACGAGTTACAGTTCAAACGTTATGGCCAATTTAGTGAGCACAGGTCAGGCTGATCAACCAGGCCATCTCCTTCGGTCAATGGGGTCGGTCGATGGGATAAATGCCATCAAGCTTCCCACACGCTGCTGACCACCCGATGGACCCACACCTTCCTTCCGGTTGATGGGACCACTCTGTGAAGCGCACATTTTACTTCAAAATCCGGGTTTGACTCGGGTCGATCCGGTACCTTCCCCTTTTCCTATATAATATTTTAAGCACATTAAAACCCTAAGTTTTCTTCCCTCTAGGGTTGGATTAGATCCAAACTCGCTTCTTGATGTTTGGACAAGATCTTCATCTCATCATGCCACTTTAGAGAAGAATTCTTCAACTCTTTTATCCATTATCTTTTATTTATACATTTTCATTATGTTTTATGTAATTTTCTTTGTTTTCCACCATGTTTAGAAATTAGTCTTCTTGTGTATTATGGATTAGGTTGAATCATGCTTGATTGATGATTGATTAATGATATTTATGTTTAGACTCTTATGATTTCCTATGTTTAGAGGGTGCACAAAGCTAGGATTGACTTTGTTAATCAAATTCTTGATCATGGACTTTTCATGCCCGAAAGGTGTTTGTGAAAATATCTAGACCAACTCTAAACATGCTTTCCACATCTTAGCCAATTAACACTTGATGATTAAGGTGGTTTGTCGACTTATTGGACTTATGCATTAAAGATCATTAATCATTTTAATTGTAATTGAGAAATCAGCTTAATTAGATGATTAATGACTGGATTAGTCTCATGAAAGTGAACTAGTCTATTTTATGGGATCCATGTCTTGGAATTGAACTTTATTGCTTGTCCTAGCATTACTACTTACTTTTTAATAATCCCAAGTCAATTACCCACGTCCATGATCCATATTTTCTCTTTTGTTGGACTATGAGTTATACTAGATTAGGATGCTTTGATGGTTAGATGATGATTATTAGGGTTGATTATCGTTAGATCCTTGACTTAGATTGAGATTAAAGTTAGTTTTGACTTGATCACTCAAAATCTAGACATTAGGGATTTTCACACCCGAAAGGTGTTTGTGGAAATATTTGAACCAAATATGTTGTGAGATTTACATATCCTACCCAATTAATCATTGATGATTAGGGTTTTGGTGAACTAATTAGACTTGTTTGTTAATGCTCATTGATTATCTAATTGCAAACAAAAGTTTATGATAATTAGGTGATTAAATGAAGTCGTTAGTACCACGAAAGTCGATTAGTCATAGTATTGAGTTCCATATTCTAGGATAGTATTTCATCCAATATTTTGCACCATTGTTTGATTGTTAATCCATTCTTATGATAGTACTGCCCATGGTCAAATGATTTTATCTTGTTTAATCTTCTTGCATTTCACTTTCTTGCATTTCTTAGCATTTTAAACCATTTAAAAACCCAAAAATATTTGCTATAGTTTCGTTTGTTTCTCGCATCTCTAGTGTGCAAGCTTTAGTCCTTGTGGATCGACCCTTAAGGCACTACCTCGGTGCACCATGCACTTGTTGTTTTATTTGAGGCTTCACAAATTTTAAAGTTCCGATCCCCTATTGGATCTTCGCTCCATAGTGAAGGTAAATTAGAGCGCATCAAAGACCAAAGATTGTCTATCCAATTCATAAATGGATCGACAAGGTATGCAATTTCGATGTTACAGTTTTGTCGTATCTACGGATTTACAATGAAGGAGTATGAAGATATGCCATGCTTCAATCAAGATTCGAACATGTGGAACAACATCGCCATCCATGAGTCATTCGATGAAAAGAATGCCCGATTATCCAAGGTTGATAATCCAACGGTGCGATACGTCCTCTAACTCCTTGCAAACACCATCTTTGCTAGGGAAAGGTCACCATCACGACAAAGACGGAAGTTATGATGTTGCACCAAGCATTCAAAGGGGTGATGCGGATCAACCATGATGACATTATCGAGGAAGACAATCAACAAACGAATCTGGCCTCCATCTTCATCAACGAGCTTATTAACATAAAGCATGTGTGGGACCAAGGAGGACACCCGATGATCTACCTTGGAGGCTAACTTCTTCCATTGTTTCAAGACGTCAGAGTGGATTTAAGTGATCATGAGGCACTTCCCGAGAAGGCATTACGAGTACCTCCTTTCAACGAAGTTGCTCATTGGTCGATTCGAAAATCCCACCACTTACATCCACTTCTTCTTGTTCGCGGAAGGAAGCACGAGAGAATGTTCTCTTCCATGCCTGAGGTACACCCATACAAGGACTTAACAAGCACTCAAGTTCCATGTTCCTCCTCACATCTCCTTCGTGCCACCTCCTCCTCACCATGAACCTCCCGAGTTCTTCTAGACTCTCCAAGGTACCACCACCTTTTCCCTTGTATATACCACTTTTTATTTCATATTTTTCTTCTTTTGTGTCATGCCTCTTTCTTTGATTTTATTTTTTCACCGAGATGGTGAGAAGTAAGCCCGGGGGAGGGACATTGTTTGCTAATGCATCTTTTAGTTTTTTTTTTTGTCTCGAGTCTTGTATTGTACATACATATAAAACCGAAAAAACAAAAAAAATTTGAAATTTTTTGAAAAAATTCGAAAAATCCAAAACAACGCACGTAGTTTCACATGACATTCTTGCACATTAGGATTGAGTCTAGAGCAACTCTTAGCTTGCATT
Source organism: Pseudoturritis turrita (assembly GCA_900406555.1). Taxonomy (NCBI): domain Eukaryota; kingdom Viridiplantae; phylum Streptophyta; class Magnoliopsida; order Brassicales; family Brassicaceae; genus Pseudoturritis; species Pseudoturritis turrita. The sequence continues at coordinate 3,904 of OVBL01000149.1, read as the reverse complement.
GCATTTGTGATGTGTGAGAAGTTTTAAACCACCCAACTAAACTTCTTGCAAGTGCACAACGATCATAATTAGTATAAATAAGGGATCAAATCCACAGAGACTTGTCAATCACACTACAAATTGTAATGATTCAAATCAAGCTAGAACAAAATATGACTTTATCGAAGATGATTAAATAAGAAATTAAATAAAACAACAAGTCAATTAAATAAGAAGTCAATTCAATAATAGAAAAGCGTTAGGCATTAGGATATTCACATAGAATCATGCAACGATAAGATATATTGATTTCAGGGATTTGGATAAAAACCGTCGAGAACACAGAACACGAAGGTATAGTCTTTCCACTCTCGTGGCTCCAACCACTATGCTTTGACAACCTAATAGACTCAGCCCTCGCAGGTTATTACAAGAAGAAAGCATGCTTTAAATCGTGCAGGTTCTGATAAAGTTCACTAGACTCCTTAACTCAACTTTCGCAGGTTAAGACGCCTATCTCATCAAATACTAGTTTAGATAAATAGATGCAGCAATTTCGAGGTTCTATTGTCCTAAGATCATATCACAAGATGCACGGTCAACCAATCATGCATTGAGAATAAGTAAAGACGAAGACTCTAATGATATCCCTAAATAATCAATCAATATCGAATTATAAAATTCATTGAATCTCTAAAACCTAACAAGATGACTTCTCAGACATATTTATGAAACCAAAACAGTAAGAATAGGTAGAAAAAATTATGAATAAACTGGAATTAAAAGAAATAAAGTTTACGATTCTTCTCTATAACGAGTACAAAGCGAGATCTTCTCCTTGAGCTCTTCAAATTCAAAATCCAATGAAGAACAACAAAGAGAACGTGGCTTCTGTGTTAGGGTAAAGAAAATAGTAGTCTCTCGGGTGTTATGTCTAACAAGAGCTAAAAACAAGTATATATAGATCTATGGTCCATTAGGGTTAAAGCTTAGGGGCTAAAAAGAGTCTTTCCATGCTTGAATAGAGATGTATTGGGCTGAAAATCTTGGCCAAAGTGTGTTCACCGGTATGGAGTATCAGTACGGAGCTTAGGGAGCCCGTGACCGGTATGGGGGCAATTCTGCACATCCTTCCGCTTAAAGTCAAACGGACATATCTTCAATAAATCGGGTGTAACTCTTCAACCACAGCTACAAATGACTTGAAACTACCTCCATTAGAAAGTTAACTCAATTATCTTTCTCTTCACCAAATTTCATCCAATTCCAAGTTGATTAAGGCCTCCAGCGAAGGATAATATTCTGGTGTTTCTGTTCTATCCAACTTGGAAAATTGCATATCTTGTGCATATTGTGACTTAGATGATTTCTTTGACTTGTGTTAATAGCTGTAGCATGGTAAACACCTCTTTTGGTTTTTTTGCATCTTTTTGATGATTTACCCGGTAAATACTGTGGGAGTCGGAACTTGCACAACTAAACTTGGTTAAGACTTGTAAGGGGACTAAAACTTCTATGAACGTTCGACAAGAACAGAGATCCAAAGATGGGTTTTATTGCTGTTTTGAAAAGCTTTTTCTACAAGAATTGCTAAAGAAAACGAGACATTAATCTCCAGATCAATTTAAGAAAACAAACCACATTTACCTCCTTCAAAGGCCTCAAGCCTGGTCCTCCTTCCTTCATTGGGTGACAAACATCCTCCCAAGCAATCTTTGCTTTTTTAGTGCTTAAATCTGGTCATGGCCATAGAAATGCCGAGAAGAGCTTTTCAATTTCCCGAATACACTCCATGGGTAATCTGAATGCCGAGAGCCATAAATTACTGAGGCTTACTAGAACCGATTTTATGAGTTGCAATCTCCCAGCAAGAGATAGGAACCGTGCAGTCCAATAGCTAATTTTTGAGTGAATCTTCTCCAGAAAAGGAAGATAATCAGTTGTTATCATACGTTTCGTTACCAGGGGGAAACCTAGATATCGAACCGGAAGATTTCCTATGGCAAATGGGAATCGAGCCTCCATATACATGCGAACTCTCTCCTCTGTACCCGCAAAATAGATTGTTGATTTCTCCAGCTTATTTTAAGACTTGATACTTTCGCAAACTCATCAAAAACAATCCCTTCCACTGATCTAATCTTACTATCCGTGAAAACAAGAATGTCATCGGCAAAGCTTAAATGTGTAAGTCCCACATTTTTACATTTCAGATGGTAGCCAATATTTTTCAATGTGGTCGCTTTGTCTAGTAGTTTGGACAACACATTCATACTTATGACAAAGAGATAGGGTGAGAGAGAGCATCCTTGCCTTAGTCTCTTTTCGCTTCTAAAAACTCAGCTAGTTCACCATTTAAGGATGTTGTCGTGATGCATAGGGATATTCAGTGTATAAATTTCCTCGTAAAATTCATCGCCTATAGTGTATTCAACAAAAAAGTCCACTGTACTAAATCAAAAGCTTTGGATATGTCAATCTTTATAGCACACCGAGCTGAAACTGAATCCTTGTTATAGTCTTTTACCAATTCTGTCGCTAGAAGCAAATTTTCAATCAATAATCTTTCCTTGACAAATGCCGACTGATTTAACGCTATGAACTCGGGCAAGATTTCTTTCAACCTGTTTCCAATAAGTTTCGAAATCACCTTGTATATGAAATTATAACAAGAAATAGGTCGGTAGTACTTCATCTCCTTAGCCTCGATCTTCTTTGGAATGAGGGCCAAAATCGTGGAATTCATACCCTTAGCCAAGAAACGTTTCTCGAAAAAATATTTGACAGCAACTGTGAAATCCTTACCCACCACAGGCCATGCCATTTATAAAAATTCCGATGTATAGCCATCCAGTCCCGGGGACTTGTCACTTGGCATAGAAAATTGAACACTTTTAATATCCTCGTCAATAATTTCCTTTATGAGCCTTGCATGTTCATCTTCAAAAAATCGAAAGGGAAGGATATCTTCCAATCATGCGACTGCAATGCCTTCATAATCGGTCGGCTTATACTACAAAAACTCCCTAAAGAATCCTTTCGCTTCCTCCTTTATCTCATCACCCGTCGTGACAATGGTTCCATCCCGGCATTTGATCTCTCGTATCGAGTTTCTTACTTCTCTTACCTTTGCTGCCTTATGACAATACTTATTATTTTGATCTCCAACTTTAAGCCAATGCAATTTCGATTTCTGCTTTAGAAAGCTTTCTTTTAGGCGCTAAATATTCTCCCAACGTCTATAAGCTCTATTTTCGTTTTCCATTTTCTCAGCCGTGGATTGTAGATAATTTTCTTGTTGATTATCACACAACTCCTCGTAAGCCTCTTTGGATTTGTTCACCAAGTTCCCTATCTTCTCTTTTGCTAAAGATCGAATCATAGGCTTTAAAGCTTTTAATTTCTTCGAGAATCTGAGAAGCGATGATGTAGATAAAAATAATTGGATCTGTTGATTTCCAGAACTCTTCTACTGTTGGCACAAACTTCTTCATGTCTACCACCACATTAACAAATTTTAAAAGCTTCCTTTGGCTTATAGCATTTGTGTCAAGATGTATGCGGCATCGAAAATGGTTCGATATGCCTCATGATTCAAAGACACTATAAGACTGTGGAAAAGCCTGAATCCAACAATCGTTCATAAGCACACTGTCCAATTTTTTTAAGATCAGCCTCTCCTCCCTCTTATTGCACCATGTGTACAGAGTACCATGAGAAGCCAGGTCCAAGAGCGAACTATACCGAGTTATCTCCTGAAAGTCTCTCATACCCTCCGTTATGTTTGGAGAGTTTTCAAAAACACAGTGTTCTTTAACCTCAAGAATCTCATTAAAGTCACCGAATAAGCCATGATTTGTGATGGAGTATGGGAGACTCATGATGATCTCTGATATCCCTCCATAAAACCTTACGTTCCTCCACG